>JAFMSR010000143.1:0-81003 GCA_022818135.1 Saxidomus purpurata | reverse complement strand
CTATATGAAGAATGAGTTTTGTGTAGAATGATTGTATAGGTTAAATTATTGATACCTTTGAATCTGTGTCTATGTAGTCGTAGACGGACGGTTCCCTTGATTTACTGCTGTATGAAGACTCGGCTGTTGATCTTCTAGATTGATGTCCGTGTTCTAAGGGCTGGTATAAATATGTCTGCAAAACGAAGATATAACGACTTAACCTGTGTCCATTATATCCTAAACCTGTGTTTAGTATATCCTAAGTTTTTCAACTTTGTAAATCGCGAAAGTCAGTAAAGTTCAGTCAATTGAAAACTTATTCTATTTTTTCTTGCATATCGGATCATCATTTCCGGTGATTTTGCCCATGCCGGAAAAACCGGTCTGGCACCCCTCCTATGCCAGACGGCTCTCGTGAATTACCTATGACGTAACATTATAAACATTTACCGTCAATTTTCGAAACACAACGTCGGAAAATCGTTTGTTTTTCGTGATAATTCATCCTTTTTTGTAAGTTTGCATTTAGAAATCCACTTTAAAGTGCAAGACGGTACGCAAGAAAAAGTTTCCATCATGAGATACTTGACAGAGCCTCGTTCCCGCCAAAACAGTTAGCCTCGGTGACGGATATTTCGATCTGAACCTCGTGCTCATGACAAAAATTATTATTAAAAATTCATTATAAAGATAGATGATTTACATCACATTTATAAGAACGCCATTATTGTGCAATAATCAAAGCAAACATTTAGACGCTTAGAAAACTTCAGCCATGACAATATGCATGAATGATAAAATCCATAGACCTATAACAATATTTTCAAATGATGGTTGCAAGACTGTTGTTTTCACAACCCTTGTATAACATTTACATGTATCCAGTAGATTAATGGTTAACACATTTTATTTTGATTCATGAACAACTTTAACTTACCTCCTCCCCTCTCTCATCTTTCACAACTCTGTGTTCCCGACCCTGTAGGTACATGTATCTTGCATCTGGAAGTCCAGATTGGTACTGATTTTCACTTGCATGTATTCTAGGTCTGTGGACAAACCCGTTTGATGACCGTGAATCATTCATTCTATCGAACCGTAGATCTTCCATACTAACAGACTTGAAATGACCGGGCTCGTCATCCCTGTAGAGTCAAGCGATTAATGTGTTCAAGTTAATGGTCAACACCTTAGCTTTCAAAACATTCAAACGTTTAAGAGTCCAACAAAAACAGTATTGAAACCGCTATCAGTGACATGGAATGTTAAGTTAAGGTTTTACCAATGGATAACTAAGAGGCTAACTTACTCGTGTTAATATATTACCTTAATTTAAAATGTTTATATGTTTTATATTAGGAGTCGACAGCCTATCATAGATTATATATATTTGATTTACCTTTCTTTCTCAGTTTTTCCTCGTTTTCGTTTTACAACAAGAACCACAATGACAATCACCAGAACAAGTAGCACACCTCCTCCCGCTCCTGCTGCTATGGCAATGATATTGGTTTTCGACAGGGCAAACTTTTCAATTTTGATATGACAATGGTCACCGCTGTACAGGAACTGACTGTCGGAAGTACACCTTTTGAAACATAAACATTGTAATTCATTTTAACTATACTGTTTATCTTTCTTTTCCATTTTTGCTGTCCACATAGCAAGAAAGGCCGCTCAAATTTTGTAATACAATAAAAAGGCGCCACAATTTGTAATATAATTTAATTTTGCATTCAGAAATCTCTGAAAATCACATTCTATTTTTTATGTTAATTAAAATCATACAAATGTATAGAAATTACATTGAAATCGTAAGCTTTCGTACACTGCCTACTTAGAAAAGCTGCTTGACACCATGTATTCATCTGTTCATGGCATAGATTGAGAAAGACGGACAAACCTCAAAATCAAATAATAGAGACGGAAAAACATTTGAACCCCATTTCAAATCTATAAAGTAATCATTCAATGCACAATATTTAGTTTTAAATTCATCAATCTTTACGAAAATGACTAGACTTTTTGGAATTGAACAAAACCTAATCGAACCTGATCACTGGCTATGGTGCTTAATACATGTTGAAAGTATAATTTATTGACTTCCCTGATAGAATGATTCAAACCTGCAAATCGGCACTTCATTCCGATCATCAAAAGAACATTCCCCTCCGTTCTCACACATTTTCCAAGTTTCACAAATATGTGTACAATAAACAGTCGCACCGTAAACTCCGCTACAAGTGTATCCTTTTCCACAATCCACACCAGAGCAAGCATTTCCCTTATACATTTTCTGAAAAGCTGTATAATGAATAAGTGTATTAATTAAAGGGCATTAACTATCATTTTCAATGAGCTCATACATGTGTCCCTGAAACTGAAGATTCTTTCATCATTATCTTATAACTCGATAGTTGTACATGTTAGTGATGGTTGTTTTTAGCGGTCTTTCGTAATAAAAACTAGTTGTTTATGGTGACAAGTATCTTGCAATAAATAGTTAAACGCGTCTAATTTGCAACCTGCATATATAAAATACTATTAGCGAGGTCAATAGCCGTAAAGAACAGGAACAAATATCGGCCATATTGCAGTTTTCAAAAAAAAAAAAAAATCGGTCATGTCATGTAATAGGACCTCCTGATAGTATAAGAATAAACGACACGTTCAGAACTAAGTACCCACAGGTACAAGTATAAGTTTTATATCATTTCTACATACTTTCTATGTACATATAATCTGTTTACGCGTCTTCAATACTCCCAATTGCTGGGCAACTAAACGGGGAATACTGCATAAAATGCATCAAAGCTATTTAATAAGGCATCACTCTTAGCTGTAATCTAAAATTGTATAGGTGTATCAACTTGACCTGAACACATTTCGGCTAATCGTATTTAAAGTATATAGCTAGTGATGCTTGGATACCAAAACATAATTTCCAAGCAAGTTTTGAAAAAGCATTTGCACTTCAGCCGGTGGAAGGGATGCAACTTCGTTTTAAATGTTCGACGCAATGTGGACTTACAGTATAAATGAATGTAACCGGAAAAATTAAATGCACCCAGGTATTGCAAAACGAACCATAAGCTCAGGAAAAATGATATTCCTCATTTTCTTTTATCCTAGTTTACGGGCTGTCTATGTGTCATATCTACTTGGTTATCAACGTAGATGATTCTATATCTTATGGTATAAATTGCCATATATACTCCACTAATATAAGCCCTTGCAATTTCTTTCCATTTCCAACGCTTAAGAAAATGCTCATAAAATTTCTCTTAGCAGTGCTATATACCAAAGGTACTGGCTCAGTTTTGTTTACTCCAAAATATTTTACACCAACACAAATAAATGATCAAGACCTATAACATGAATAAATATTGACAAGGTGTTTAAAGACGGTATAACGCTATGGTAACTCGAAATAGCTGTAAAACAATTCCAACTTTTGCGAAGTTAATAGAGTTAACATACTACTACTTGAAAAACATTCAATGCTTTACATACTTGCTTGACATTCTCCACAAACAAATCGATGCATCTAACAAAAAAAGTCAAACGGACATAAATATTCTTTTCAATTGTCCGAAATTTTGATTATCCGCGTTTTGTGATTAACAACTCTTTACGGAAGGTGCAATATCCAGATTTAATTAGAGAGACTTTCTCTGCTTATTTACATATACTGTATATGTTACTGATGGGTCATTTAAGTACTGAGGTAAGACTTTAAATGTCTATCAAGTACGATTGTCTGTGTAATATACAAGTGCCTCAAGTAGATTCCAACATTCCAAATTACCCCGACCAGCTGAAAATGCAAATAGAGAAATACAAGAAAGATTTCCAAATATATCCTATAACGCTAACATTTCGTACCTGCAGCTATTGAATGGTTTAGTGAAGTCGTCGTGTAATTCATAATTTGAGTTTTATTTAAAGCATTTGTCTGTTGTTGTAGACCAACCGATTCGCTACTCCTATTATCAATCAAACTTCCAGGATTTAGAATTACTCCATAGTCACACAGTGTGCTTCCATTTCTGCAAGTTAAATCAAACTTGATACATGTACACTACCGATACACTTCACAAAATCAAGCTTTACTTCTCATCTCGTTTCCCGAAGTATCATATTAATTGCAATAGAGACAATACTGTATAACACAGTATCTATTTTATTTAATCCGGCATTTTTCCTCAAAAAGCTTTAAAGAAATAACATTATTTTATGTTTTTCAGTGAATTATAGAGTTTTCTCAGTGAAATAAAAGTGATAATCCACAGTTTTGAAACAGTCGTTTAAATGACGTCATTTGCGCTATGTTTCTGGTGACGTTTCCCGCGATTTTCGATATTTTGTAGAAACAAACTCAATAAAAGTAGAGTTTTAAGCATAAAATAAACAGAAAATTGTTGGTATCGGTGTAATATCACGTTAAGTTCACTCATGAACACCAAAAGTTGTTATTTTCACTCGTGGCTGCGCCACTCGTGAAAATATCACTTTTGGTGCTCACTCGGTGAAATTATAACATGATCTTACACCGAAACCAACAATTATCATCTATTTAATATTTTTTTTATTCATTCATTTTTCTGCAATGTTTCAAGCCAAACTTGATTTTAAGCACACATGGCGCAAAGTGCCAGGATAAACTTTTAGGACCACTCACCGTCCAGTGTCCGTCGTATGACATATTTTTCAAACGACATTATTGCCAGTGTTGATAAAACTTGATAAAGATGTTCATTGCGTGAAGCTTTACCAATTCCATCTTGTGCAGAACTCTAGTTGCCAATGACAAAAAACCTTTAAATCCTTCTATAAAGCCACAAGGCGCAGATCTTACATATTTCGTGTGTGACACAGACTAAAGGACTTCTATTAAGTTTGTTAAAATCTTACTCCTGGGGTATAATTTGGTCCTGCCCAGGGTTATTTTATGGAAATATGTGAAAACTGTATCCTCTATTGCATGTGGACAGATGACAGACAGACGATGGATACAAGGCGATAAGAATAGATTACACTGAGCATTTCGTGCACAGGTGAGCTAAAATATAATTTGGCAGAAACTGCATGGCGATCTCTTAAATATATCGAATAAAGAAACACTTAGACAAACTCTTGTTTAATGTGGATAAAAATTGTAAATCTATATCCTTTCGACACCCGTAATGTAATAAGCCGTATACGCGGATTAAGACAGGTTTGGGCTTCCGTAGACTCAAAAGTAATCGTATTGAGCACGATTTGCATGTATGACAACTCCATAATATTGAAAAAGCCGGCGTCTGGGGTAAATGCTGATACTTTAATGCAACGTTTTACGCAATTTTTTCAGTTTACACTATTTCGGTTTCACGTCCCTGCGGGATTTGTGATTTGAACGCATGCAAATATTTTATCATATATTAAAGCAAGCATGTCGTGCTCAAACTTCGGTAAACTTACATGTTAAAAGAACGCTTAAAATCGACCTCTCCTAAGCAAAAACAAAAGGTGTCTTTACAACACATGCGATGAAAAACGTGTTATGCAATGTTATCCCCCCCCCCCCCGCATCCTCAAAACAAAACAAAAACAAAAAAACAAAAAAACAAAAAAAAACGCGTATCTGCAGAGTGTGTATCAAAATGTGCCATTTGTCCGAAAGATATACAAGAAATTTCCGTTTTTCCCAAAGTTGCGTATTGGCTGCAATTTCAGCAACTGGCACACCTTAAAATCAAATTCAGGTGAAATACAACGAGAATATGGGTCTTACAGACTTTTATATATTCTGTCTACATCCGTAATGTTATAAACTGTACAAGCACGTTTTGTATGTATGAATCAAGAGGCTATGTCGACAGCTCCTTGATATTGAAAAATCAGACGGCAATTGCTGACACTTTTAGACAACTTTGGACACGATTTTACCAGGTTTGAAAATTTTAAGTTTACACTCTTTCGGTTACACGCACAATAGGGATTTTTGATTTGATCGTGTGCAAATATCTTTCATACACATACAGCAGACATGTTGATCTCCGGTTTATTGACATGCTAAGCAAAGCTTCAAATCTACCTCTCATAAGAAAGGAAAAACCGCTAAATTGAGCACAAAGATATTAAAAAAAAATTCTATATTACAAAGAGTGACCATTGAAGTTCGTGTCAATACCTCGCTAAAAGAAGTTGTTTTGGATTATTTTCGGTTTATTCTAATCATAGAATTAGAGTTCATCAATAACACATCATGTAATGACTTCAAAAAAAATTGTAATGCTTTAAACTTTTTTAAGAAGAACATTTTATTGCTCATTAATTGTATGTTACAAGGTGTGTTTATGGCACATCTTTCAGAAATATGTTACACGACCTACTCAGCACTTTACAGGTATTCTCTATAATTTTATGATAATTTTCATGAAACCTGAAAATTAAGTAGTGATGCTTCCACAATGGACATATGCTAAAATCATATCACTTTTTATACGGGTCATTATTTTCAAAGTGATGTTGGATCAGAAATTATAAAAGAAAACAAATGCGGTAATGTATATTTAAACGAGTGCACGCCATGGAAAATATTTGTTCAAGCACTTTTAAGTATAGGTATATATAATCTGAGGCAAACATTGTTTAACAGAGCTCTTAGTGTTGCGTGTGATATTACCAACTTGTCAAAAAATGGTAAACTAGTCTTTTTATCCACCAATGCAAACATGGTCAGAATATGTGCCAAAACCTGTCTTAATATTTGACAACGTCGTGCTTTACTTCAATATGATGAGTCGATATACATCTAAGTTTGCCTAGTAACAAGACCAGCCTTATGAACAGATACAGTTTATTCGTCTCATAGTCTTACAATCAAAACTTCTAGCTATCATTTTAGCTAAAAATGTTTAATAACGTTTACCACTAGAAAATATACAAAAACAACCAATGAAACACGGATTTGTGAAATACATGACAAAGAAATGTATACTGTACCTAAATCCATATATATCAACTCTCAGAAAGTTCTCTACTAGCTTGTAATTACCTTCAAGCTGTAATATACAATACAAAATGTCTAACATCACATACAAATATTTCATTTTAAAAGATATTATGATCTCTATGTAAACCTAAACTATCAGGACTTTGTAAAAACAAACACACGACTTTTTCATTTTAGTGAAAAGACAAAACTAACAGCATAATCATGATCATTATAGTCATCATATTCATCATCTCACCGTTATAAACACCAGCATACTCATCATTATTATTATCTGTGAATTAGGAACTCTTTATCCATGTCATCGTCATCCTTTCTGACAGTCTTCTTTATCTATTGACACTGTTTTGATTGAAATTTCATCCTGTATCTCGGAATCAGTTTAATGGTCGTGTGCTTCATGAATTGTTACATATATTAACTGAATTGTGATGGTCATTTATTCAAATTGTTGTCGGATTTCACCAAATCTTTGTCTTACTTTACATATTTCGATGCATCAAATGAGCTAAAGGTTATTCATTCTGTTTCTAAAGAGGGTATACATGTAATTGCAATTTAAGGTGCATTTTAAAGGTGTATACCTTGGTTTTAAATTCATTTTCATATACTTGATAAATATCCGTTTTTTTATCCAGTAATGAGGAGTTGAATTTCTTTTGAATACTGACCACAAGCTCAACTTTCACAGGTACGGTATCTGAAAAAAATCAATGTGACGATAAAGAATTACGTATGTCAGAGACTCATATTGATTTTCGTTTTCAATTACATTGTATCTGAATTTATCTTAGATAAACTTAATTATTTCTTATGGTGTTAAACTCTTATATTTAAACATCTCGTACGCAATATATGAAAATGTAGAACGCATACTAAATACATCCTACAGCGATTCATCAAAAATACCAGTCAAATTTCTCTTAAACATATTTCGCGTGTTTTGAGGGAATAAAAAGGGCGACGGTTAAATTATTTAATTCCGATTAGTGAAGGTTCATTTATTTCAGGAATTAAAAAATTCTAAATTTGGTGCTGATGTGACTTTTGACCTCTGTCAGGCTTGGGCCTTTACCAGCATGCATATATATAATAATGTTTTCAATATATAAGTCTTACATGTACAAAGTGATAACAATTTGTTTTATACACTTGTATTTCTTATGAACTCATTTTAATTACGTATTACAGCTGTACGGTAGCATTGTTCAAACTAACTATTTTGAAAAAACTTCTTTCAGGAAATAATTCTATCTGGATCACCCTATATTTTCTTCAAGGGAACAGTAATAGTTTTCTTGGTGCTTTCGCTGCAATAAAAACCCATCAGCCCCTGGACTATTTATTATGATCAGCCTAATACACTGTAATTTTAGATAGAAAGAAACTAGTTATTATTTATTATGTCACAACAGAACAGAAAATGTTCGTTCGTTTATTGTCGGTAATTCTTACTTATGATAGCATTCCAGTATAGAGCTTTTTATACAGTAAAGTAAACACTAATGGTCACTTTGATCAGTAAAAATATATGTTATATCAAACAAAATAAAAACAGTACCGTCTTGATTTCTAAACGTTTTATCTGATATTTTTTCAAAACAAGCTAGCATGATTTTAAAAGCATGACTTCAATGGTGCTCTTGTAAAAAACATTTGAATCTTCCTTCCTGTCTGAAATTTCCAAACAGAAGGAAGAGAAATGTTCATCATCAGACGACCTCTGAAATGATTGTTTAAACTGTTGTGATTCCTAACAATCAATAACCTTGTACTCCATATAGATCATATACAGTTGTTGAAAAGTTGTTGCAATTCGAATGATATGGTGTTAGTATTGCTATTCTAGTAGATTTGAAAGAAAGAACATTTTATAGTTTATACGCTAACAAGATGTAAAAGTCTCACCTATGCTTAGAACTGAGGTACTTTCAGACGTTGGTGTTACGGGCAACTTGTTTCCACTATGTGTTGTATTTGTTGAACTACATATGCATTTACCATCAGGCCCAAGAAAACCATTATACTCCACTTTTAAAGAGCTTGTGGAGTAAATGCTTCTTTTTTTACGTACATCGCTATTTCCAGGAGCTGCTGTACCAAGTGAAGATCCAGGAGCTGCTGTTCCAGGTGAAGATCCAGGAGCTGCTGGTCCAGGTGAAGATCCAGGAGCTGCTATTTCAGGTGAAGATCCAGGAGCTGCTGTACCAAGTGAAGATCCAGGAGCTGCTGTTCCAGGTGAAGATCCAGGAGCTGCTGTTCCAGCTGAAGATCCAGGAGCTGCTATTCCAGGTGAAGATCTAGGAGCTCCTGTACCAAGTGAAGATCCAGGAGCTGCTGTTCCAGGTGAAGATCCAGGAGCTGCTGTACCAAGTGAAGATCCAGGAGCTGCTATTCCAGATGAAGATCCAGGAGCTGCTGTTTCAGGTAAAGATCCAGGAGCTACTGTTCCAGGTGAAGATCCAGGAGCTGCTGTTCCAGGTGAAGATCCAGGAGCTACTGTTCCAGGTGAAGATCCAGGAGCTGCTATTCCAGGTGAAGATCCAGGAGCTGCTATTTCAGGTGAAGATCCAGGAGCTACTGTTCCAGGTGAAGATCCAGGAGCTGCTATTCCAAGTGAAGATCCAGGAGCTGCTATTCCAGATGAAGATCCAGGAGCTGCTGTTTCAGGTAAAGATCCAGGAGCTACTGTTCCAGGTGAAGATCCAGGAGCTGCTGTTCCAGGTGAAGATCCAGGAGCTACTGTTCCAGGTGAAGATCCAGGAGCTGCTATTCCAGGTGAAGATCCAGGAGCTGCTATTTCAGGTGAAGATCCAGGAGCTACTGTTCCAGGTGAAGATCCAGGAGCTGCTATTCCAGGTGAAGATCCAGGAGCTGCTGTTCCAGGTGAAGATCCAGGAGCTACTGTTCCAGGTGAAGATCCAGGAGCTGCTATTCCAGGTGAAGATCCAGGAGCTGCTATTCCAGGTGAAGATCCAGGAGCTGCTGTTCCAGGTGAAGATCCAGGAGCTGCTGTACCAAATGAAGATCCAGGAGCTGCTGTTCCAGGTGAAGATCCAGGAGCTGCTGTACCAAATGAAGATCCAGGAGCTGCTGTTCCAGGTGAAGATCCAGGAGCTGCTGTTCCAGGTGAAGATCCAGGAGCTGCTGTTCCAGGTGAAGATCCAGGAGCTGCTGTACCAAATGAAGATCCAGGAGCTGCTGTTCCAGGTGAAGATCCTGGAGCTGCTGTTCCAGGTGAAGATCCAGGAGCTGCCGTTCCAGTTGAAGATCCAGGAGCTGCTGTTCCAGTTGAAGATCCAGGAGCTACTGTTCCAGGTGAAGATCCAGGAGCTGCTGTACCAAGTGAAGATCCAGGAGCTGCTATTCCAGGTGATGATCCAGGAGCTGCTGTTCCAGTTGAAGATCCAGGAGCTGCTGTTCCAGGTGAAGATCCAGGAGCTACTGTTCCAGGTGAAGATCCAGGAGCTGCTGTACCAAGTGAAGATCCAGGAGCTGCTATTCCAGGTGATGATCCAGGAGCTGCCGTTCCAGTTGAAGATCCAGGAGCTGCTGTTCCAGTTGCAGATCCAGGAGCTACTGTTCCAGTTGAAGATCCAGGAGCTGCTGTACCAAGTGAAGATCCAGGAGCTGCTATTCCAGGTGATGATCCAGGAGCTGCCGATTCAGTTGAAGATCCAGGAGCTGCTGTTCCAGTTGAAGATCCAGGAGCTACTGTTCCAGGTGAAGATCCAGGAGCTGCTATTCCAGGTGAAGATCCAGGAGCTGCTGTACCAAGTGAAGATCCAGGAGCTGTTGTTCCAGCTGAAGATCCAGGAGCTACTGTTCCAGGTGAAGATCCAGGAGCTACTGTTCCAGGTGAAGATCCAGGAGCTGCTGTTCCAGGTGAAGATCCAGGAGCTGCTATTCCAGGTGGAGATCCAGGAGCTGCTGTACCAAGTGAAGATCCAGGAGCTGCTGTTCCAGCTGAAGATCCAGGAGCTACTGTTCCAGGTGAAGATCCAGGAGCTACTGTTCCAGGTGAAGATCCAGGAGCTGCTATTCCAGGTGAAGATCCAGGAGCTGCTGTACCAAGTGAAGATCCAGGAGCTGCTGTTACAGCTGAAGATCCAGGAGCTTCCGTTCCAGTTGAAGATCCAGGAGCTGCTGTTCCAGTTGAAGATCCAGGAGCTACTGTTCCAGGTGAAGATCCAGGAGCTACTGTTCCAGGTGAAGATCCAGGAGCTGCTGTTCCAGCTGAAGATCCAGGAGCTGCTGTTCCAGGTGAAGATCCAGGAGCTGCTGTTCCAAGTGAAGATCCATGAGCTGCTGTTCCAGTTGAAGATCCAGGAGCTGCTGTTCCAGTTGCAGATCCAGGAGCTGCTGTTCCAGGTGAAGATCCAGGAGCTGCTGTTCCAAGTGAAGATCCATGAGCTGCTGTTCCAGTTGAAGATCCAGGAGCTGCTGTTCCAGTTGCAGATCCAGGAACTGCTGTTCCAGGTGATGATCCAGGAGCTGCTGTTCCAAGTGAAGATCCAGGAGCTGCTGTTCCAGGTGAAGATCCAGGAGCTGTTGTTCCAGGTGAAGATCCAGGAGATGCTGTGCTATATGAAGAAACAGTAGCTGCTTTGCCAGTGGAAGGTAAAGGAGCTGCTGTACCAATTGAAGTTGTTGGAGCTGCTGAGCCAGACGAAGAAGCAGGAGTAGTTATTATACATTTGCAAAATCTAGCCTTTGCTCCACAATGTAATAACAGAAAATATGTCGCAAATCCTGCAAAATAAATACAATTATTGGCAAGTTCAGTAAATACTAACAGTCCTTTTCGATTTGACCAAATATGGCATTGAAAATTATCTTGCCATCACTGAAAACAATATTTGCAATTACTTTTTGAAAGAATCAGGGTTGCGTTTTTATCAGCCAGAAAAAAACCCGATGATAATAAGTTCGCATGCTTATCATAATGATGATATTTACTTTGAGACAATATCCTATCAACAACGTATGAGAAACAGACGAGAGAAGAAACGATTTAGTGAAATAAAGTAAAAGATGAAGTAAAGTAGAAGTCAATTATCACTAAACTGGTTATCTAAATTATTACATTTATTATTTCATAGAAATGTTTGCATGGGTTCAGGAAAGTTTTGTGACGGTCCCAAAGGCAGTCGATGATCCTAAGCGATGTGACTTGTTTCCTCTTCATGCCGACAGCTGTCAAACAATAGACCCCCACTTCTACGACGGAGAGGAAGCAAGGGCATTATAATAATCTTGTACATGTATAAAGAAATCAAGATTAATTGTATTCATTTTAGCATTACTTTGCATTGCACACATTCAAATAATTTCAATTCCTAGGTGCACGTATGCAACCAAGAATTGGAACGAAACAATCGCATATCCATTTCTATTCAAAACCTAAAGATATATGCCGAAATCAATGTTACTAAACATGGTGATTCAAAATTCAATTTAATTGTTTGGGTCGTTTTGCAATTTCATCTTAGAAATAGAAGAAACATCTTCATGGCTAAACACAGTTAGCAGCTAATATTTCTAAGCACAGAAACAGAAAAAGGGACAGGTTTTTGATTTGATTTGATGAGAATTTTATCAAGGTCCGTCCCAAAGAGCATGTATGTTAGCTTAGTATTGGGATGACACCCCGGCATGTCTCCCGTCATGCCTAGAAATATAAATTTTGTTGCCAAAAAGTAGGAGAAATTTACCTGACTGCAATTTCCGGTCAGTATAGCCAAAGGTTGTTTGTGATTGGTTGTCAAAGATTAGGCCAATCACGGCGACCAATGAGATCAGAGTGTGATTGACCTAGTTTGAGTGTCTGGATCGTGGTAGCCTAACAATTTTTTAGCAATTTTGATGATAGATAGTATATGTGTTTGTTTTGTAATGTAAAAATCCCCTTAATAAAGTACAGTCGACTCTCGAAAGTTCGAACCCGGATAATTGGAACACCCCCGATTATTCGAACACATGTTCGGGTCCCGAATTTTTTCCTTCTAAATTCAATATGTTCTACTTACGGTTAATCGGAACCCGGATAATCGGAACTTTCGAACTGATATTATTGTCCGCTCATTAATAAAATAGTGTGAATAACTCCGGAAAGTTCGAACAGTGTCGTTCGTTAATTGATCAATCAGCCGGCCGCATGTTTTTCACACCTCTTAAAAATTGAGCAAGGTGCCAGCTAAATTGAGTAAATGACGTCACATGGTAATAATCGAGGATATGTGTATTTGTTTGCCGCGCGTGCTAACACTTATGATTATGTTTGTGGCAATCGGCAACCTCCACATCGTCAACGAGTAGAAACCGGCATCAAAGATTTACATAAAAGAACTTCCACTCAAAACTCAGTAATCGAGTACGTTCCTACACAGGTTTTAGTACACTTCACTCTAGACAGAACGGCATTCTTACAGAACGGTCTTTAGTACCATCTCCAATATGGCCGACATGCTCACTCCGGAAAGTTCGAACTACCGAAAATTCGAACAAATTTTGCTTCCCCGAGGGTGTTCGAGTTTTCGAGAGTCGACTGTATTGTCCTATTTTATTTTGCTTAGCTTTTTGTGAAGATAAAAATTTTTAATCTACCTGAATAAGAGATTAAAATGCTGTCCTCCGAAAGATGGGTTTACTTATTTTAACAAGTTGAAAAGTATGAATGAATGTTTGACCTATTATCCTACTCTGAAATTTTGAAAATATAAAAACCCCTTGAAAGCCAAATAAACCAGCAGCCGCCGCAAGTGTCAGAGGTGTGTCACATAGGTCTTCCTTCGTCTGGAACGGGAACGAAATCGCCATCGTCGTAGCCGGTCGTAGCGATGTATTGTGACATACATCGTGAAGTTTGTCGTTTTGAGAGAGCGAGATTGAATTTGGAAAATGTAACGCGTAGTCAAATATGTTATAAAGGAAAAAATTCTTACAAAGACAAGGAACAATTTAGCCACTTTAATAAAAGAATCAATAATTTATGGATAGATGAAAATAGTGGCAGTATTTACTTATAATTATAAAAATGTACTCTAATTGTTGCAATTATTGTTGAAATGTTTAATCTGATTAATTATTTTGTGGTTTCAAGAATTTACTTATTATAAGAAAGTATATAAAACATCAAACAGGCTACTTTGTTAACTTTTACTTCTTTAATTATAAATAATCTATATACAATAAAAAAAAATTAAGTAGACTTGTACTGTTTTGTTTTTTAACTACCGAAGCTTGAAGCAAAAGTCGGATAGTAAGTGAACCAATGGAGCCAGGAGAGACAAAAATGATTAGCCAATCAGCTGGGTGCTAATGACCGCCAGTTCGGTCTACTACGGTTTTAAGAGCACAGTCACTAATGTAATTTTCTATATCTTTGTATTAAAAATAGAGCATTTGCTAAAATTTGTCTATGATTATATGCATATTACTGTAGATCATGATTTCGTAAGAATAGAAATATGATAATTTTTTGTAAAATTTGGTGTAAACTTCTCTTTAATTGTTTCCGGAGAGAATTTAAGTTTCTAATCGTTAATCTGTCTTATCTTTACTTATAAATAATAAAAGAAGTATGAGTAGATCATGATCTGCATGATCGGCGATTCGGTCCTCGGACAGATGTTGGTGAACTACTATTTTTTTTTATCCTGGTTGTCTAATCAGTACTTTCCATATCGTCGAGGTCTTAATGTGATTGGGTTTTTCGTGCTCGAGTAAGGTTGTTCTTAATGTAGTTTTGATCTTTTATTACATATCTTTTAAATGGTGCGAAATTATAGTTACGAAAGTAAGATATGCTTTTTAAGATTAACATTGCTGTTCGTACTACTTGACCTGACCTACTTGTTGGTTTGGGTGACCTACTGCGACTTTTATTGCGCACGAACCGGATGGAGTTATAACAGGTGCGCGTTTGGTTTTATGGATCCGGCTAGTTTTTGACAGTAGATTATTATTACCATTTTGGAAATAATTAGTGTTCTATTCATTTTCTGCAATGTCTGGGGTATCTAGTTGTAGGATCAATCACTGTTTTTGTTTTAAAAAGGGACAGGACCTTCAATTATCCTTTTTATAACAATACACGGCAGTCTGTAAGACGGTCATATCCCCGCCGCAGGAGGGATGTCAAGAAGATAACATTTCATCCCTAGGGTGACCTTCATTATAAGTCTAAATTTGAACATGAATTCTTCAAGTTATCTAGGAGATGAACATTTGACCAAAGTGTCATGAAATATCCTTCAATGAGTACAGGAGGGGACACTTAAAACAAATGATCCCTAAGTGTAATATTGACCTTGAGCTGGTAGAGCATGGGTTTTGTACGTTGTATTGATGAATCAGAAGTGTTTATTTGGTCCAAGTTTCATTTAAATCTTTCCAGGGGTCAAGTACTTAACAAAACTCCAAAGACCCCTAAGCGTAGGCTTACCATGAGCGAGTTAGAACATTTTCTTGATGAGATGAACATCTGACGCAAGTTATATTCCAGGTGTTCAGGAGCGTAAACGAAAAAACTATGAACCTTAAGTTTGGCCATGACTTTGATAAGACTGGTGTGATACACAGGTTCTGCACGCCGTCTTGATGAGGTGAATATTTGACCAAAGCTAAAAGAAAATCCTTCCAGGTGTTTAGTAGTTATGCAGCGGATACGAAAAACCAATGACACCTAAGTGTGGTCTCGACCTTGACCTGGAGCGGACGAAGACCATTCCTATATCCCTCTCCCGCTCTGCGGCGTGGGGTAATTAGCAAAGTACTTTATATCAAATGTAGAAATATAATTCTACAGTAATAAAAATTAACCTTCCACAATAATAATTCTTCGTTTAAATTTAGCATTACATCGCCTAAGTTCTTCGCTGTCATGCTATTATCATTTTTCGTTGAAAATTGAATTGAAATTCTATCCCTATCATATTAACATACCAACTTTAATGATGTGAATAAATTTAATATTGATATATTTGAAATACACAATTGGATAGATACATGACATTCTTTGGCAGGCCACCAATATCAGGACTGCAATGGAAATAAGAGAAAAGCACATTTTCTCCTTTTTTATGTTATCCTCGGTATTGGTGTGTTTTTGGTATATTTGGTCATGTTTATATCGTTAGTATAATAATGCATATCATTGTTGTTGTATTCCTAGTACACTTTTACCTAGTTAAAATTGTCTATATATATATATATATATATATATATATATATATATATATATATATATATATATATATATATATATCGATATATCTATAGATAGATGGATATTGTAAAACATTCAATATAGTTTTCGTGTAGTTTTCATACAACTTAGTAACTGTTTTAGATATGTCTCATAAAAATTTCTACATAAATTTATTTGGGGTAAAGATCAGCCAAAACACACTGGATCCTACTCTCTACATTTTAGAAATACTGATAGTGAGTCATAAGAAGATTTTATGAATCAAACAAAACAATTTATACTGACAATTAACTGAGATTCAAAATGAATCTTAATTTTTTTATATGGAATATTTAAGATGAAGTAGTCAGGTACTTACTTGACATTTGTACGAGCTTAACAATAGTAGCAGTTACATTTTTGTACTCCTATGATCTGTCTATGATTTTCTTAATCCTACTACATTTTTTAACCCTACATTACACTTTAAAAATTAAACCCTAAATCTTAGAATGCTATGTTACACACAAACCTATATCACCTAGTGTCTACTGGATACGTGTGAAAGAACAACGTAAGCGCCTTTGATCAGAATAAGAATTAAGATAAAATACTTTACTACATCATGCAATCATAAAAGTGAAATAGTTCTTTATTACTTTGACCAGGACCGCTATTATTATGATACAATGTATAAGTAATTGTACATACTGTTGTGTTTATATCATACTCACAAGAAATGAAGCTGCAAGCAGAAAGTCAGTGTTTGACTTTTTTTCTGTTGGGCTACATAGAGTACATTTATAAAATACAGTGTAAATCATATCAAGCAGTACAAATGAAAATGAGTAAACATTTCTTTCCTCATATAGCTTTACACCATCTAGAACTTCGACACGAGTCTGTTACTTTTAACGGACCCGCGGTACATCGCGTTGTAGGCTTGAATATTAGAGTCATGTAGTTGTAATATTTGAAATATATGTACCTAGTATAAGGAAAATAACCTAGATCTAGTATGTTGTTCTCTGATTTTACTCTAAGCCAGTATGTCTGGTCGTTGTGAATTGTAAAGTTTAGTATGTTATGGCTAGAAATAAATCATACCATATTTTTACTTGAAACAAGATATAAACTCATGTCCGACTGTATCCTTAAAGTTCATTAACACAAAAACAGTTTGTCAACATGTGTTTGAGATGTCCTCTTTGATATGTACCTAAGCCTTTTATATAATATCTGTTCGTAATGTTTCAAGCAATGTGATTTATCAGAAGTTTTATTAAATAGATATCTTCAGTAGAGATTTTGATAGTTACTCACAGTATAAGCCAAACTAAAAGTAAAATCTGATATGGTGCACCTGATTATAGATGAATGGAAAACGAGACAATTTATACTCTGTAATAAATTATTCTAATGTGCTTTAGAACGAGACTAATCTGTTTACTACTTACGGGTACAACATATCTAAGCAGCGATTTCAAGATGCTCCCCTACAGATTTAAATACACTTATAGATAAGTGGATATACAGGTTGATAAGAGATATACAATTTATAATTCTAGACCTGTATATCGGTATCTACTTTCAGCGGGGACAACCGTTTCGGCACACCATAAAAACTGTGTGGCAGTTGAAAAGATTTTCCTTTCTGATGTAGTTAAACTGTCATGATATCTGCTGCGAAACAAGATAGCTAAACCGATTGATTACGCATGACACAGCCGAAAATTTGAACTAACTTTGGAACGGTTCAGTGCATATCTAGGGGCTCTACTTTTGCTTTCCGTTTTCTCAATACATTAATTTGCCTTTCTATTTTCTGATAGCCTTTCACCTTCATGTACATACCCAACTGTACGATTTATTCTTCTGTCCATGTACTCACTTTGCTGTTGCTGTTTCTACATACCTTTTCTTCAACATAAATAAAAAATGTTGTTTTAAAATTCAACTTACCTATCAGCCAGACTGATTTCAAAGTAAACATAATGCCAGTTCTTTACACCTGTAATAACAACATAACAAAAATTAAGACATTGTCAAGACAGTGTTACAACGTATTTAATTGAAACTATGTCTTTTGAAGTACAGCATTTGTGTTATTAATATGTAGATGGATGACATTGTTTGTGTCAAATTAAACTCTGCTGTAACTTAAATAGGAATTCATGTTATGGGAATAAGAAATAATATATAGCATAAAGACATCACTTTGTTATAGCTAAGTTGTCGGCCACATTGCAAAATCATGCCAAATACTGTTTCATGTAGAATGCAGTTATTGTTGCTGATTTATTTGCATGCCATTTCTTAGTATCAATATAGTGACGACAGTACCGATTGACCTAAATTGCACATGTATACCAAAACAAGAAAGAGCATGAAAAACATATATCATTATTATCGAGGCTTCTTAAACAGATAAATTTAATATGATGTGTCTTTATCCATGATAACAGTGTTCTAAAAGTTAACGCCCTTCGAAAGTCTCTTTATATCCCATTTATCATACATAATATTTATTACCTTCTTTGCTGAGGAGATAACGAAAAGTCAATGACTAACGGTTTACTTGACAACACAAATATGAAAACTAAACATTTGCAATTTATTTCTACATTCACAAGCAATCATAAATTAATAACAGGCTGGTCTTTCTGTGATCTTGAATCACTTTTTTGTTTGGCTATTAACAGCAATTTTACAAATGTACTGTTCTGAACTGATTACTGATAGGACAATTATACAGTTTATTTTTCTAATTTTATCAAATGATTCTGTTGTTTTACCCTCTTTTATAAGTATGTTTGTTCATCAGGCCATATCATATACTCACGTGCTGCCTTGACAGAACAATATGAATGCTTACTGTTTGTCTATGGGAGTTTAACATTGATAATAAATTGAGGCATAATAATAAACGTTCATCGGCCGATTTGATGACATTGTTAATAATCTATGCATGTCAATGAGCAAGATTGTCAACAAAATGTTTGTTAGCCACGGCAAACTTCAACTTATTAAGACTGTCAAGATTGATATGCAATATGTATATGGCACGTTGAATTCCTTGTTTGCTTTTGGTCGTTAATCATGTCTTCTTCTTAAGCAATTCTTTGTCGTTATAGCCGAACCCCAGGTTTGAAGTCCCATGAGTACTTCAGGTACAGTAGACTTATAAAATAAATAATAAATATATGAATAGAATCATCTTAGTGTGTTCTATTTAGTCTAGTTACATGATTGACATATATATTCCTTTCATATATATATACAGGGTGAGTAAAAGATGCATGAAGACATAAGCACTAGATCGAATATATGCGTCTCTCTTCATTGAAAAATCAAGTTACTTCTGAGATGAAAACTGTAGACACAGTCTATTTTTCTAGAACCGCAAGAGTTGTCGTTCTTTATATAGATTCGTCTCTCATTGCGGCCCGCTATATTTAATACGTGGTTGGAAAATATAACATGTAGGTGAAGTAGTGTATAGTTCTTTGAACAAAATATATCTGTTTTACTAGACGGTAAATTTCTTATAAAATTTGAATATGAATCATTAAAAGGATATTGTTAATGAAAATAACAATTGAAAAATTGACCGTTATGAGCTGAATACCTTAAAGGTGGTCAATTACTTTTAAGCAACATTTTATGACAATTTTTACTTTTTGTTTATTCTGTTAGAGATTAATACTTCATATCAGATCTACTCCGGATAGGTATCTTCTTAAGATAGAAGTTAAGCTTGGTCTCCTTTCATTCTTTTGGGACCATGCCTCAACATCACCTATCCCCAATTTCCAAAATATTTACATGTCGGTTTTGTTTGTGGGCCCGCTGTGATACTTTGTATCACGGTTTTTGTTGTATATATTTGTCGTGGTCAGGCAGCAGATTTGTTTTGCGATACCACTGAAAAATACTGCGCAATAAAATTTACTTGATTCATAAGGCAACTTTAAATTCATTTTACAAAACCATAACAGTCAATTTCGCCGCGATTAATATATTATTTATGGTAATGTAGGAGCTTCAGTTCATAGCATGAACTTTAGATTTATAAGGCAAGTTAGAATTTTTTTACAAAACCATAAGGGTCAATTTCGCCGGCATTAATATATCATTTATGGAAATGTAGGAGCTACAAGCAAATCAACATCCAACGTGATAGTAGGGCATTTGCATAGGAATTGCAATAATGCATATTTTTAAAGTTAGACAAGTTAAGGTTCGTTGCCACAGAGGAATTCCGGCTGGTTTAATGTTATACATGTATTTAATTCTTAGATAGAGAACCATCACAAGTGACTTGAGAAGGACTGGGAGATATTTTGAGAGATTATAAAGTTATTGTCTTGAAACGGACTAACGTTACTGACTTCATTTGTTAAGAGCTATGACTGTATTTCACATTAGCAGAATGTTCCCTTGTACTGATTTTGTGGTTAGTAGATCAACGAATAAGATCAAGGTGAACTTCGGTTAAATGAAAATACCGAATAAAAACTAAAAAGCATGAACTGTATTGATGTTCATGTAGGTCAAATGACAAGGTTGCAGTCGCCTTCAGTTAAAATGGTTTCTGATCAATAGTGTGAGAACGGTTAAACATAAGATCTTCAAACATTATAAGGCGTGTCAGGCATGACCTGGGGATGGCACCTGTGTTCTTAAGATCATTAGGTCAGATATCATGGATGACCATAAGTTAATAAATACTTTCGGTTTATGGTAAAACAAATTAGTAAAGATTAAACCATCTTTGCAAAAGTCTAGCAACAGATTAAAGCGATATCATGGGTTGTCTGATATCTGGATAAGAGATCGGATAATTATCTAGTTTTATCTTATGTTTTCGGTGGTTCATCGAAATATTACGGTGGATTATAGTACAAGATAAACTCACTGTTCCCTTGGTGAAATGTCGAAATCTTTAACCAGAATTAAACTTAAACTCAGGAAAAGTAGAGTTTTAAACTTTAAATAAACAGAAACATTGTTTTTTTTCAATGTACAGTTATATTACGTTAATGTCACTCTTGAACACCAAAGCAAATTAAATAGCACTTTTGGTGTTCATTCGGTGATATTATCACGTGATATTGTACATGTATTACACCGAACATAACAATTATTAACGCTAAAAATATAATAATGACGTTAAATCATTTAATCAACTACTCTCCGTTGCATGTCATACAATCGTAGAACACTGTGGCATGTCATACAATCGAGTCACAAGTTCTACATGACATGCATTTTCATTTAGATAAGACCAACAGAAGGTTAATTCGTCAAGTTTACACGACCACATGAGACAGCAATGTCTAACTATGGTGTTATTCACTGTAAGTAAAAGCAACAAGAGGCATTTTTGGTATCTCATTTTACACCAAACAGTGCCAGCCCTGTTTCATGTTCTTTGATGTATAGCCCAAATATAGTTTTCAAATAAAAGTATCTTTTTCACTTTTTTATCACAGCAACGTCAGTTGTCTTCCTTTCTATTTGAACTGAATCGTGCATGTTAAATTACAAGTAATGTCTCAGTAATAGTTTCTCGAATAAAAGGTGCAGTCTCGTACTGACGGACAAGCACAGTTGGTAGGTTATACTATTTCAACTGCTAAACCTGACAAAACATTTAACGTAAGAGGTGTACTGCTACACTATATTTGAAATAGTAAAGAATAATTCTTAAACTCACCACCCTTTATTGTGTTAGGTATCCGTATTCGAACAATGGAATTTGATTCAAAAACTTGTCATCGGCTGGTATAACTTTACCGATCAAGATAAAAATGTTAAGTGATAAAATTGTTATAGACCGAACCTAAGCCTAATCTAGATAACGTCTCGATTGCAAAGATTTATTCGAAATATCACGAAGTATTATTTATGCATATCAAATCTTAAAGTAAAAGTGCAGTAACGAGCTTACCGATTTCTAAGTTTGATCACGCAATTTAAATCATATCGGAATTACATTGGAAAAAACATTATCTAAGTCAAATAAAAAAAACATGCAAGATAGTTTCACATGTAATCATAAAAACGTAAAGAGTAAAAAGTGCAGTAATATCAATGTCAGACAAACTATAAAAGCATTTTTATTTGCAAGTCTGTTTTTCAATGCTTTTCATTATTATATTTCTTTTACTTTTACTAGAAAGTAAACTCCGATTATAATAAACATCTTGGGACCATTTAAATTAAATCCTTATATCTTGAGTATGTTATATCCATATAATATTTTCATATTGAGTAAAGAAGAAAACAATCGGATCCAGAAAAAGTGTTCCATATATCCAGAGTTTCACTATATCAGGAGTTTACTGTATTATGATCATAATGTTTAAACTTTAATACTTTGGAAACCTCGTTATCAGCAAGTATGTCTGATTTTCAGACTAAGTGAATAAAGCTTCTTTATACCTGAACATAACTATAACTTTAGAGAACACTTATTTTGTACGTGTGATTCAGAATTGATTTCACTGTTCATGTTGACATTGAGGATGTGCCCATGATTGTTTGTTTTAAATCTGTACAATTTGAAGTGAGAAGACTGGATATACCAAATATGATTTCTAGAGTTTGCAAATGGTTGTAGTACCTTCAAATGCGAAATCAATTTTACCCAATATGTAAAACTTTCGACAAATGTGTAACCCTAACCCTAACTTGCGAAGCCGCCTTGGTACAGTAGGAGGGCGTTTGTCTTGGGATCTGAGGGTCCTGGGTTTTATCTCCGCGATTGCCATGTTGTGGCAAGGCACAAATAATTCCACATTGCCTTTTTATCTCTGCGAGTTTAATTGATAGTCGTTTCCTTATTATTATTCTTCTACATAGTCTAACAATGAAATATTGTTCGGAACATAACTCGGAAACTACTGGCTGAAATTAAAGGGAAACTAGGACCAGTGATAGATGGTAATGTTAAATTGTGCATAGCGTAAAAGAAATATTACTCCTGGACAATTTACAGCTGGATAATATCTCTTTTACTAGTTCATTAAAGGCATAATTTACCAAATTTTGTCACACCAGAACTCGGAAATTACTGGAAAGCTAAATTAACATTTAAACAATGAAAGATTGCAATGTGAAGTTGTGAACAGCGCAATAATTTACTTTGTAACTTTATTTACAAAATGATCCGACACGTTGCATAGTATAAATCACCACAATACAAAACAAATATTATGTGTACACCAGTATATCGCATTTTATAAAAAGAATAACATGTTTTAAATATGTATAATAAAAGGCTCATAAAATAGAAACTATTTCATTAAGAGAATTATTTTCATCTAAATATGTACTGAGGAAGTCTTAAGAAGAGTATAAAATATAATCTAAACGCGATTAAACAAATGTGGAGGAGACAACTGTTTTCGATGCGGCGCTTCGAAAACAACATTTCTATTTTTATATTATATATAGATAGATGTCATACTTTTCATAAAATCAAAACTGCAATACCATACTAATACATTTGTAATCGAACGTTTATTATAGGGTAGGATACAATGTATGACTCTTTAAATCATCGGTCAAAATGTAAGTAAAACATAAAACACAACCTGTTATAGTAACCATGCTGATTACATTTGATACATACCAATGAAACACATTTTTAAAACATGTTGAAATTTCAAAGCATATCTCAAAAGATATTTCTCTTAAAACCAAATTAAGCGTACACAATATTTGTCTAATGTAAATCTGACATGAAATACAGCTGCAAATCATCCATACATCCTACATTTCTTACCTCTTCATGCTATGGTCACACATATCCTCCCAAAATATTTATGCTGTAGCAGTAAAACATTTCAAGCAAATAAGATCTTTCTTATTTTCAATAACTATTTGGACAGATTTATCTTAGTTTTGGTCGCTGTCATTCATCAATGTAACTGAGCATAGTCAAATGACATTGTAATAACTGAGCACAGGTTTTGCCTCTTTCATTAGTTAATAAATGATTTTGCACACTTTTCTTGGCAAAGTTCTTCCAAAATTTCTGTATCTTCGGCAATTCAATAATGTTTTATGCATTGCCAAACTGTCACTACTGAAATATACATTTGTATTGATTACATAATGTTAAATCGTCTATATAATAAAGTGTTTTACACTTACTTTTCCTTAAACCCACGTTCTTCGGAATAATAAAATCAAAACAAACATGTGACAATATCACACACTCGCCTATCAATATAATATACCTACAGACAATCGAAAAGCTCGTACTACAAGCTCACATGAAGTCAAATGATAACTCTGATATAATACTCTAAATATCTCTGTATACAAACGTGACAGATATAAAAACATAGTTAATTTTATTTGCAAACTAAATACTTCATTTTATTTATAATTTAACGCACTTATTATTTACACATTCAGCGACATGTTTCAACCGTAAAGCCTTCTTCAGAATAAATGTATATAAACAAATAGCACGGCACATCCGAAAAGCTCGTACTACAAGCTCACATGAAGTCAAATGATAACTCTGATATAATACATCTAAACATCTCTGTATACAAACGTAAAAGTAACGACAAATACAAAAGCCAAGCTAAAATGATTTGCAAACTAAATTCTTCTTTTAATTTATAATTCAACGCATATAATTTACACATTCAGCGACATGTTTCGGCCTAAAGCCTTCTTAAGAATGAATGTATATAAATAAATAGCACGTAACATCCGTATAAGATGGACACAAACGTCAACATGCAAAATAGCCCATGAACGTGTTGAATGTTTTCAAATATAGATGTGGATGAAACAAAGATAAAGTGGTTTTAATCAACAAATAGTATAAAAATCAGCATATCAAACATTTCTTTTATGTAATTTCTACTTTCGAAAGGTAAGTCAGTTAAAACCATTCCTATTACTTCTGATACAAGTTTTTGCATTATGACACAAACATACATTTACTGATATAAGTGATCAACAAAAATCTGATTATACTGCGATTCGAAACAAGATAAATATAAAAAGCAGTCGTCACTTTATAAGGCTGACATTTCTGTTACTTTTTTCTTGCAAGCAACAGAACCACAAGTAAATGGTGGGGTTATTTCAATAAACCATAGTCAGCATGAGTTCAATGTACTGTAAACAAATTACATTGTTTCTATTTATCACAAAATCCTGAGTGATAGAGCTAGCGTTTTATATATTTGACGTCCAAATATTTTTCCACACTCACGGAAAACCTTCGGGGCCCTGTGTCTTTAGTATTTGTTCATATATCCAAGTCGAATATTTGGCCTTTGAATTTCAAACTGAAAATATAATAAGGTATAGAAATGCATTTCATAAACAGAATGATACAACCAAACCAGGAGGTTGCTCATACTTATTCTTACAATGTATTCTATAATAGATTTTAATCTGACAACATTCATTGTTTTGAACAGCAAAGTAACAATTTTGTCTTGATTAAGGTTGCAATTCTTCTTTTATGAAGAGATGCATGCATTAAACGATATAAAAACATTGATTGAACAAATGTTTCAGCTTGGGTATATCTGGCTAAACATATTTAAAATAATTTATGGAATACATTTGTTTAAGACTTCAATGCCAATTCATTACAACACAGAAAATAAATCCTCACATATTATGAATCGAATTGCTTCTAAAAGCCAATAATAAATTGACTTTTAAGAGTCGAACTCTTTATTTTTACATTGTGTGTTTATAAAGCTTTATCAGTAGTTAAGAGTTAATGAAAAAACAAAGATTCCCCCATACAAATAAAAAAAACACGACCACATAACAAACTAGATCTATCACTTCATAATATCCAGTCGAAACATTATCTGAGCACAAAATGCCAACCATTTGCACGACTAAGCTTGGTACATGTATGATGTGAATGTTTAAATATTTTTAGCCGGTGGTTGCTTAGAAATAACTCACCTAAACAAACATCTCAAGGAACACTAACTATATGAATAAAGTCGAAGGACGATTTCTCTATGAAAAATTAACTGGGCGTAACATACAAACAATTTGCACAACTAAGCTTCACTGGTACTTATCACTCCTGTAAATTGTTATTGACTTTTAGGCAGTGGTTGCCGAGATATAGCGTTAACAAACTTTATATACGTACTCTATATGCATAGAAAATGCAATATCTAAAAGAAACATATCCTAGCGTTTGTCATCTTGATCAATCTTGTGAATTTTAACTGAATTTCGGGGAAGGGTTGCCAAGAAAAAGCACGGAGAAGCACTTCTATATACACTAAATGCATCCCATGCCTAAATCAAAGGCCTATAACTCAATAAAAATATCCAAGCACAACATTCCATGGATTTGCACAACAGTTACTGTGCTTGGCAGTTATCAGTCCTGTAAGGTTTCATTGAATTCCGGCATCTGGTTGCTGAAAAAGTCTACAGAAAAATTGTGTCTGCGACGGACGCACATGTGTGAATCAAATATAGTAGAAATATACTTAGTGCCTTGGATATAAAAAGTAATACAACTATATATGATTGCTATTTGATGTCAGTTGGTTGCTATGTTGCTGTAACAACCGTAGATATACCTGTTTTCGCAACAACGGTTAAAATATCATCATATCTTTTTTATCAATCATGACATTGATTCCAACATTCTTGAGAGTCAATTTTTCTGTGATAAGACATTGGTTAGTATAAGAGTTAAATGCTGAATGATTTTACCTTAGAATCTGTATCAATATAGTCGTAGACGGATGGGCCCTTTGAAGTACTGCTGTATGAAGACTCGGCTGTTGATCTTCTAGACTGCTGTTTGTGATCTGAGGGCTGGTATAAATATGTCTGCAAAATGAAAATGTACCGACTAAATCTGTGTTAAAACATTGTTATCGCGTAAGTCAGTGTGGTATATTATGTACAGTGACGATACTTTGAATTCTGATTAAATACCTTATTTAATGCATTTCATGCACATATAAATGTTTGCAACTAATCTTTACGAACGCCAACAAGGCAAACTGACCCTTAGAAAACTTCAGCCGTGCAAAACGGCATCAACTAAGATATTCCAAAGGTCTTTAACAACATTTTCAAATGCATTGCTGTTGTATTCATCACCCTTGACGTATCAATTAATGTTTAATATTTTATTTCAATTCATCAACAATTTAAACTTACCTCCTTTCCTCTCTCATCTTTCATAACCTTGTGTTCCCGACCGTCTACGTATTTTGTCTCAGGAAGTCCGGATTGGTACTGATTTTCGCTCGCATGTATCCTAGGTCTGTAGAAAAACCCGTTTGATGACCGAGAATCATTCATTCTATCTAACCGTAGATCATCCATACTGACAGACTTGAAATGGTTGGACTCGTCATCTCTGCAGAAACAAGAAAATAATGAGTCCATATTCAGTTATTGGTATTATGAACTTGGCTTCAAATAAACTAACAATAGTATCCATAGTGTAAAGCAAACTATTGCTTCAACGTTAACCCTACTTATAATATCAATGTTAAAGTCAACTTGCAATAAAGGATAACTTAAATGACAACGTTAACTATAGACACGAACAACCTTACCATAAAGACAATTGGATAACGATAAATGAACGTAAAAGGAAGACAAACAACTTTTAGGTAAAACATTTATACATTTTTGGATTCAATAAAGTGAGACGAAAGTTATGCAGTTATACATTGTATCAATTAAATTTACCTTCGTTTCTCAGTTTTTCCTCGCTTTCGTTTTACCACAAGAACCACAATGACAATCATCAGAATAAGTAGCACACCTCCTCCCGCTCCTGCTGCTATGGCAATGATATTTGTTTTCGACAAGGCAAACTTTTCACTTTTTACTTCACAGTAATCTCCACTGTACGTGTACTGGTCGTCGGGTTTACACCTTTTGTATATTCACAGTTTATACATTTAGATCTTAATGTATCTACGGTATACAGTTTGTCGTGATAACACGCAACGCTAATATTACAAATTGTAATGTATACATTGATAATTGCACTGGACTCTATGATCTTCCTTAACGATGTTCTTAGCGGATGCAAATTAATTTTTTTCTGTCTTGATCTTATAACGACACTTAACACTACGCTACCCTTGCTTTTTACAAAAAAAAACAAAAACGTTTGTTGAAATTGATTTACAAAATTGATTTTATGTAACTTATTCTGAAATTTGTGCTAACTTAATAATTCATTAAATAAGGGTTTAAGAAACCAAATTGCACAACAGTTCTTATTATTTTCTATATTCCCGAATGAACTTCAAGAGGCATATAAAAATCGACTTGTCTGTCCGTCTGTTCGTCCGTCCCCACTTTTTTATCCAGAGCATACCTCTACAAGTATGTAAGGGAATCAACTGAAACTTCACACAATGATGTAGCCCAGTGAGAGAAAGTGCAGTGTACAATAACCATACCTCTACGGTGCCTATTTTTTCAATCATGTCCTTTCTTGCATTTTCTTATACGGAATATAAATCAGGTGATGAAGCACATTTGTTCAAATTGCATACAGTGTGAGAGGACATTACAGGTAAGTGCAGAACCCAATAACCATAATCCTATTATTGCCTTATTTGTGAACCCTTCGTTGTCTAGATAACCTTGCTCCAATATGCAATGATTTTATATCAAATTTTAGTATAAGTTATAGTAGTGCAGTGCACAAAAACCATATTCAATAAATATCTATCATTGATCATTCTGGAAACATTGATTACTATTCACTCTCTGAAAGAAGTTATTTCCGATATTGAGAAAATAAGGTTGTTCTATGAAAGTAATTGTGCATTAAATGTAATTTTGAAAACAATAGAAACCATTAAATTTTGCATTTCCGCCACACATGAGTAAAAGAATAAATTCAAATATAGCTAATGTCATTCGTATACTTATGAAAAGTAAAGTGATTCAAACCTGCAAAGCGGTAATTCATTCCGATCATCAAGTAAGCAATCCCCTCCATTATGACACTTATTCCAAGTTGAACATATATGTTTACAAGTTACAGAAGTATCATGGACTCCTTTACAGATGTAGCCTTTTCCACAGTCCACATAATAGCATTTATTACTCTGATAATTTTTCTTGAATTCTAAAGAAAGAAAAATGAAAAAAATCACAGGATATAACAAAGTATAAGCATTAATTTTTCATGTTGAATTAGGCTTTTGTGTGAGAAAGGAGAGTGTGTTCTGTTGAATCACTCTATTACTAGTAGTCAATTTGGATATTTGGTTATTATCAAATCATTCTTTATCTTTCATATGAAATGAAGCATTCCTTATTAAACTATCGATAAGGATGAGCGGTTTGAATTTTCCGTGGATAGTGTCATAATTTAAAAAAGGCCGAACACCGTTTTGTACAGGTACATGTATTGAAAAATATTAAACCTACAATTATGAGTGTAACTTCATGACATTAAATGCACAGTTCTCGGTAATGTGGCTATTTTCTTTAGCATAAAAACACTGCAACTGATCAACTTTTTACATGAGAACATTTTGCTGATTTTTAGCATCCAAAACAAAAAGCTGATACTGTGGTACATGTACACGACAAATACAATTAAGCATATTAAAGCCTTGACTGTTTTATTAATTCAATGAGGGTTATGACTGATAACTGTTGATGTGACATTGAACACATACGTAAAATAATCTAGCTGGGACCCAAACACTGCATCTTAGTTAAGCCTTGTGGTTATATGTCATTTAGAAAGAGTACAACAATAAACGTTTACACAGCGACCCAGTTTCAAATTTTATCAAAACCACAGCACCATCTATCAAAACGACATCAACATCTATCAAAACCACAGCACCAGCTATCAAAACCACACCACTATCTATCAAAACCACAGCACCATCTATCAAAACGACATCACCATCTATCAAAACCACAGCACCATCTATCAAAACCACAGCACCATCTATTAAAACCACAGAACCATATATCAAAACCACAGCACCATCTATCAAAACCACAGCACCATCTATCAAAACCACAGCACCATGCATCAAAACAACAGCACCATCTATCAAAACCACACCACCAGTAGTGTAAAAAGGGGGGTCTCGCGGCCAATTTGAGCCGTCGGCTCAAGATGGCGGACTGGTTGGAGCTATTAGATGGCGGGAAATATTTGGCGGACATTTTGAACAAGTTAGCGCCTTCCAGTAAGCGGCTCCAATATAGCGGGAACCGTTTTTGAAATTAGAAATTAATTTTAAACTTGGTAAGTATCGATTTCAGTCATCCATATGCTAATCATTTCAGATCAGGTAGCGCCTTTTTGAAAGTAGTTTTAAAACTTGGCGGTAGTGTATCGATCACACCGTTTACTTTTTCATAATTTTAAATTTGAAAATCCTTCTATAAAGGTTGACGAAGAATACTGCTTTTAGGGTTGTTGGCTTTTTTCATGGCTTGAAATGTGATACTGAGAATTGTCCACATTAAGAGGAAATCTTTTCACTGATAAAATGTTAAGTTTGTCAGTGGAAAGATAAAGAAACGAATATTCAAAACCGTTTATACCTAGAGGATTAATCATATCCTATTCTTTAACAAGATTATTTTAACCTTGTTGATCAAGCGGAAATATAATGATGATATTGTGTTTTATGATATCATGATTTATTTGAAAGACGCACAATTTGATGTTGTAAATTTTAGAAAGTTTCACCTTTGATTGTATGGTTTATAGCCCCAGTGCCTAACACTTGTAAAGTTTATAAGACCTTCGTGACTACTGAGTATAGTTCACTCTTGATACAACTAAACTGGTTACGTTTTGTCCATAAAAGGATTCAAACCAAAATATTAAGTCAAATCAGTAGTCGACTGAATGATAGTTTGAATATCACAAGAGCAACAGTGCCAAGCCCTGAATTATAGTATATTTTATTTTTATGGACACACGTCATGGATTTCCCCCCATGAGCTGATATTACTCATGTGTGCTCATTTTTACTCATGTGTGCTCATCTTTTCTCATGTGTGCTCAAATTTACTCATTTGTTGCTCATTGATACTTATTTGTTCTCGATTTTACTCATGTGTTCTTATGTTTACTCATTTGTTGCTCATATTTACTCATTTGTGCTTATTTTTTCTCATTTGTACTCAATTTTACTAATGTGTGCTCATTCTTTTACTCATTTGTTGCCCATCTTTACTCATTTGTGCTCATTTTTACTCATTCGTGCTCATTTTCACTCATTTTGTAACTCATTGTTTTACTCATTTGTACTGATTTGTTGCTCATATTTACTCAAATATGCTCAAATTTACCGGACGTCCGAAAGAGGTGTTAAGATATCCCTTTCGCGTTGCACTACATTGGTACAGAACTAATATATTGTGCGGAGCAAACCCTTATAGTAAGGTCCTTTCCTCACAGAGTGATTTTCTTTTATAATAAACTTTAAACAAAGTGCTTATGTAAAGTAGGTTTTAAATGGACGATACAAATGTCACTACGTTCGGTTTCAATAGACTTAACATCAAACTGAAATCATCCACATTTAATCATACAGCGCATTGATTTAGCTAATCATTTATACTTAAATGGATTTAAAGGTCAGTTAGTCGAAGGTTGATGCTTTCAATTTTCTTTTCAATTGTATTTTCTTTTGTAAATGAAGTCGATTCGACACATAACAACGAACACATTTTTAACGCATTGATACTTCTTTACAACACTATATAATTGGTTTCGGTACAAAATGTAATGGTAGTACTAGTGTTGAAGAATACTACGCTGGTTGACGAAGGGTTGTTGACAGGCCGTCTGATTTTATCAGTCTTATTATCATTTAAGGACAATTTAACATGGCCAAAAACAAATAGGCAAAATTGTACATAAACAGAAAAGTACCAAGACAATTTAATTTAACCATTTTTATTTCTTTTTATACACATACATGAACTGACACACAGAGACATAGCGACACATTTAATATAGTAATCCTTAACACCTATTTATGACATATCTGTAAGTATATATTCAAATCACATTGATATGTTGTTCTTAGTCCTATACAATTTTGTTAATTGTCATTGTTATCATCCTAATCAGTATCATTGTCCTCATCATTAATTGAATTTTCTACATCACTTTCAATTTCTGAAGCATCATATCGCATCAGTATTTTATTATCATTGATATCCATTTCTTCGTCAGATAACTCATCGTCAGATAAATCCTCACGTTTTGTGTTTGATGAATTAAACATATCATCATCATCTTTGCCTACTTTATGTGCATACATTTTACGACGTAACATATTATATGATCTAGCGAATTGCTTTAAACAGATATTACACTCGAACATGTCCTTCTCAACCGACTATGTTTATCCAACTAATTGAAGTTGAAAATGTGATTACTTTAATGTTTGGTTTTGTAAGATTTACATATATCCGTAATAAATTTTCTTTTCTTGACAGCGGATTTACTTTTGTTGTTGTTGTTGATCCGATTTTTTGTCGATTCCAACGTTTTACTTACACATTTGCTGTGCTTTTTTGTCGATGTGATCTTTTCTGTTGTTTTCGAGTTACTAAACTGTTTAAACTCACTTTTGGCTTGATCTACAATTTGTTTTGCCGGAGATACTACTTCTATCGATATATTGCTACATGTAGCATCAGCATCACTAGGAACACTGTTAGGTATGAAAAATCCTTTACCACCATGTGTTTTAGTATTTTTGAAAAACTGAATCAATTTCTGTGGGTCTGGCACATACAAATTAGAGCGATTCATAGTTAGAATAAAACGGATAGCGTTTAAAGTAAAGTGTTAAGTACACCGGTGATGTTATAAATGATGCATTTTCACCATCACCTTTTCTTCTAACAAATTCAAGTTCCTGCATTTCTGTTTGTTTCAAATGCAAATAAAACGGACTATCAAAAATATATCCCCATTTATTTTAAGCACTACTATCCACTCGTCTTTCAAGCGCATGTTCAGCTCCATTTACAATACTTTCCTTTCATATGCCATTGGATGAATATAAAAATAAAGTATCATCTGTGTCTTTTTTACGTGATTTCATGTCTCTTGCGATACTTATAACGCACAAATCAACTTTCCAAAAACCATCAAAATTTAACGGACCTTTCAACTGTACTTTAAAATGATATGGTTTATTATAAGGGAAATAACGGTTACTTTCAGTGTCTCTAATGTATACGTAACGCTCCGTGCTTTTTTAACTTGGTCAGCGTCAACCCATTTATTTTTATTCACTGGAATAGTTTCGTTTTCAGAGACGTATCCGTGAATGGGTTCGTTTTTCAAGTCAACGATCTTATAATATGGAATTCCTTGTCTAAACAATCTTCTTTTAATTTCAAAGACTTCAGTCGTTTATTGCTGTTGATAATCACGTCAATATACTAGTAGGCTTAATACTTCACCATCATCCCGCATCCAAGGTAGTTTAATCCCATGATCATCAAAAAATGTATCAAACATGAAACTATTATACATAATCTTTTTTAAATCCATTATCTTAACACAAAAAAAAAATATGAAATCGTCTCTCACTAAAGGTAAACAAAAACAGAACATACTATATATATTGATAAAGATCTATAAACGTCATATTTTCAAAATACTAAACGGTGTGATCGATACACTACCCGCCGAATTTTAAACTACTTAAAAAAGGCGCTATCTGATCTGAAATGAATATAATATGGATGACTGAAATCGATACTCACCAAGTTTAAAATTACTTTCAAATTTCAAAAACAGTTCCCGCTATATTGGAACCACTCACTGAAGACCACCAAATATTTACCGCCATTGAATAGCTCCGCCCAGTCCGCCATCTTGAGCCGACGGTTCAAAATGGCCGCGAGACCCCCCTTTTTACACTACACTACTACCACCATTTATCAAAACCACAGCACCATGTATCAAAACCACAGTACCATCTATCAAAACCACAGCACCATGTATCAAATCCACAGCACCATGTATCAAAACCACAGCACCATCTATCAAAACCATAGCACCATCTATTAAAACCACAGCACCATCTGTCAAAACGACAGCACCCTATATCAAAACCACAGAACAATCTATCAAAACCACAGCGCAATATATCAAACTGACAGCACCATATATCAAAAGGACATCACCATTTAAGAAGTATGTATAGAAGGCAGCTATGGCGTGCCATAAACATGCATCATTCTAGATAATGTATTGGATTCCGAAACTGGGTCGTGTGTTATCGTTGTTTTACATATAGTCACAATGCTATTTTTTAATAAGGTGAAGTATGAGGCTCCAAGCTACGTTACTTTGATCTGTGACATTGAATAGCAAAGGCGTTTTACATTTCATCAAAAAGCGCACATTTTTGAAGATATTTACATCTCGCATTCGACTCGGTATTAATTTGACGTTAAATGAGAAATAAGCTACATAGAAACTGAGTTGATTAATAACTCTTTTGGTTTGTGTTCCACTTTGTTTAAATGATCCTTTAAAAGTTTTTATTTAGTGTCAAATTAATACCGAGTCGAATGCGATGACTCGTGCCCTAAATGTAGATATATTTCATATACTAGTATGCTAATCACTAAACTTTACATATAATATGGCGGCTCAGTATGATTTAGAAATTACATACAATTATCTGTCCGAACTAAAAGGCAAATACGCTAGACAAAATTTGAATTTTGAAGCATTATCAATAAAAAAGTAGAACAAAAATTAGATATTTACAAATAGTGCGTACTATTTTCTGAAAGTTTATTTGACATATAAAGGAATGTATTAGCATTTTCATAAATCAGATATTTGTACAAGCTTGGTTTTTTCTTCGGAAAAAATATACCATTTCAAATACTTTGAAATATATTTGTCGAAAAAGTGTTTTGAAAATCTTTTGCAATTCATTCATTCGAGTTACTTTACAATGCAAGAATAGCTTTTAAACTACTTTGAAAATAAATATTCAATCTCTGTGACAAATATGGTGGTGTTTATTGAGCTATTATATTACCGACACACTTTAAAGTTTTAAAGTTTAAAGAAGTTTCCTTCATAATTGTAAATTTTACTGTGAAATGACAAAATGTGTCACAGAACAATTACTGTGACATTATTTCTGACAGGCTTCAGTTAATCAAACTTTTCATTAATTTTCTAATAGCGTGACTATAATGAAATATCAGAAGGAAAGATAAACTTGTTTAACAGAGTTCCTTCATGAAATGGGTTCAAACGGTGCATATGGTCGTATACAGTGTAAACAGACTGGTAAAGGTAGGTGTCAAAATGTCTTACCTGACACTATAGAATCATTTTTTGAAGTCATAGTGTTGTTGAATATTTTAAGACTGTTTAATGCTGTTGTCCGGGTTTGTAGCTGAACCGATACGTTATTTCCATTTGCAATAACACTTCCAGCCTTTAAGATTACTGCGTAGTCACACAGGATGCTTCCGTTCCTGAATGTAAAATGTTACTTGGAAAATTATGTGAAGCTTGAACATTATCAGAAACATTTTCGATATCTCTTATCTTGGAGTATTTTATTAATGGCTGCTGTGGCACTTTTATATATTACTTTTATATAGTACTTTTATATAGCACTTTTATATAGTACTTTTATATAGTACTATTAATTTCAGTATTATACTAGGCTATTTCTTCTTCCTGATGGAATTCAGATATTAGTAATATACCGTCCGTGTTGAGGGTTTTGTGAGGTCTTATTTGCCAAAGTGTCATTTAAAACCGACTTTGATATTTGCTATATATTCATGATGTTGGTCCGATATCAGTTGAACATTAGCACCAATTCTGTTATATGGGTATAATGATTTTTATCAATTTTTACATTTCTTTCGGATTTTGGATTGATTTTTTGCAGCTCTCACATGACATTTATTTCTTCATCAATGACTGCAACTTTCATCCAAACAGACGGAGTTAGATGGGCATAATCACCGGACAAAAAATTTCAGGATATCTCTTCGCTCTAAATTTGAACCGATAAAAGAAATTTAACCCAACAATAAAGAAAAGTACATACATAAATGTGTATTTGCAAATAGACCAACAAATAGATAACCAGATTTAGGGAACGATGATACAAAAGTAAAAAAGGGAAGAAGGTTTTGCGGTGGTAGGTTCTTGCCAAGCTTCTACCTATATTGAGCAATTTAAATTTCTACAAAAAAAGATTTTGTCAAAATTTAAAGTTTCCGTAAACACGTTCTACTTTTATTCTTGTATGACATAATTAATGTTGTTCGAACTAAGTCGATAACGTATACAAATGTTTACAAAAAACAATCGGTTTTTCTACACAATGTTAACTTAATATGATACTGTACCTAAAGCCTATTACATCGACCCTTAGAAAGTTCTTCACTGATCTGTAATTTTCTATAAGCTGAAAAAGACGATTACAACTTTTTACAACAGTTACAGAATTTATATTTTAAACGATTTATTTGGGATATTAACATTAATAAAACATGTTCCCTGTAGAGTTATGTCGAATTTGAGAGATATTGTAATAATTATATGTCAGCCGTCGTCAGTTCTGTGTACATTTATACCCTTCGAACAATTCCGAAATACACTAGTTTGAAGTTACCAAACGCAAGATCTCAATTTGATAATACAGTGTATATAGCATTGGTTTTTACATCTATCTGAATCATGTGGTCATTTCTTCCAATTGTAGCTGAATGTCCTATATAAACTTAAGAACAACAATGTCAAATGATATGAAAACAAATAGTTCTTTCCAGTTGTTGTATTGTTGTATATGTTGAGTTTATCGCCCATTTCAACTATATTTCAGTCATTTTTACACGTGGGCAGTTCCTAGGAAGACCTATCCTCCGTAAAAAAACTGCCAACGTTCTCACATAAAAAGGCACGGTCGGTAGCAGTGCTTAAACCCATAACCCTCAATCTATGAGAGGTTACAGGGTGTAATATAGACAGCGAACTTTTTTAATAAAAGTATACCATGCTTTGAAATGTCGTCTTGTAACTTGTATAAGTCTTCGAGGTCTTATCCAGTAAGGACGGGTTAAATTTCTGCTGAATGCTGACCTCAAGCTTGACTTTTACAGGTGCGGCATCTGCAAATATTCAATGAGACTCAACTGTAAAACTTAATCATGTTTTATGTACTAGCAGGTCACAGCTTTCAAAATGTTTGTAGTTTATTTGTCTTGTTGATCATTGTATTTCTATGTCAATCCGTGTTTAAGTTTTTCAATAATGTTGTCGTCTTAAAGTACAAATGTCATTTTTGAAAGATTTATAGACTAGGTAATACAATTTAACAGTGTCTATTAAAATGACTAAATATGACTAAATATATCTCGAAAAGACTCGTGAAATGTCAAAAGACTTCTTGACAAGTATGAATTACTCCAGAAATCAAGTTTTAAATCTGATATGAAATAAACAAAATTTGATCATACTATATGCACTTATATTAAGTGCATTAATTTTAATTGATATAAATTTATATGCAGTAGAAGACGAACAAAAATTTGGACATATCACCTTAGAAGCGTCAGTTGTAGTGCTAATATGTCGAAAACAGTAAAGATTCCACTGTGTTCATTGTACTGTTTTACATAATGACTGAATAAGTAAATGACCTATTTAAAGATGATTTCATTTCATAGCAATAGCCTACATTACGCATGGTAGTGCTTTGTAATGAAATAATTAAGTGTTTATTGATAAAATCCTGTTATTGCTTATGTAAGTGTAAACAAAGTGAAGAAGTGATGTGGGTTGGGATGAAAACTTCCACGGGGTTTAATTCATGGGGCGCGAGGAAACTTGGTGCCTAGACGCTAACTTAACGGGGCTACGGGAAAACTAGGTGATACGGGGCTACCTTCATCGGGCGCGGGGAAACTTGGTGCCTAGGTCCTAAAATAACGGGACTGCGGGTAAACTAGCTGCTACGGAGCAACCCTCACGGGGCTAACTTTCTACTCGTCGTTTCACGTCGTTATACAATTAATGCCTTTAATTGCAACGATTATAAACGATACCAAATTTTGCCCAATTAAACTCATATCCTTAATTTAACATGAAACATTTGTTAGAATTAATGTATCAGCTCCTAATTATTCTTAATCTAATTTCATTTACAAAAACTTAAAATTTATACCGCTGTGTTATAAATAAAGTTTAACTACAAGAATCGAGTAGGAATCTCTTTAACGTATTCTCGCCTGGTATTTTGCTATGTTCCGTGTCTCGTGTAGCTGCTGAAAAGCGTCACGTGCGAACGTGTTTACTTGGCATAGAATTGACAACTGGAAGTTATATCCACAAACTATTTGTTAACAAGCCAATGATGCAATTATTTGAGAAATCAAGTTCGATGACAAGAAAGTGACTGGAGTTATTTACTGGTCATGTCCAACTTGCCTACCAAGGATATTCCAAATTCAATTCTTTTTCTTAGAAATATCGTTCAAGGTTGCCAAATCAATCGAATAAGATCAATTCCTGGAGGATCTTAATATAATGTTCCTCAAAGGAAAACGAGACTGTCGCTATCATTACGTAGGAATCACTGAGGTATCAGAACAATAGCGTTTCAAAAGGGTTGGAGCAATATGTATCATATCATTATAATCCCAAACATATTCTAGCTTCTTTACATCAAAAACCTGAAATACCACTCTGTTCAACATTGACATCCTCTTTCATAAAGTGAAATTTTATGCTTGAGGATCAAAGTCCGAGTCATTATTCTGTTATCGATATTCCCGATAATTTTTATTTCACTGTTACCCTGACCTTTGGCATACTGGTCATACCTGGCAATTTATTGTAATTGTCTTAGGCCAAAGTAGCTATCAATCGAAAACAATATTTCAACATCTTGACTTTGGATTTTAATTCACTGGTCATGGTCAACCTCTCTAGCAGGTTTAAGAATCTTAGACCAAAGCATTCTTAACGGGAAACGATTTACTGTTCAAGGTCACTATTATTTTTGACTCAAAGATCTTCAGGAACGTTTTTTAAGTTAACCAAGAAATTGAAGTCCTACCCAATGCAGCAGACACCTATCTTACTGTACATCGAGAACACAGAAACAATTTCACGTCTAGTATGTTTTAAATGGTAGTCATAAAAGGGGCTTAAATAACCTCTAAAGAACATTACAGAGTTCTTGGCGTTTACTGATAATAACTTTTTATTCAATTTAGTATATTTGTTACATGTATATATTACCATATGCTCTTAAATATTCACATAGGTGTCTTGCACAGACATTAAGTCTAGTTAATATGCTTTAGATGTAAAACATGTCGTTAAAAGTCTTACCTATGCTTATAACTTTCTGTTCTGTACTGCTTTCAATCGTTGGTGTAATGAATGACTTATTTTCTTTATCCGTAATATTAGCTGCAGAACATATGCATATACCATCAGGTCCGAGAAAACCACTATGATCAGACAAGTTTATTCCTCTTTTTTTACGGACAACAATAGGGATTGATCCGTTGGTTGGAGATTTAGTGGTTGATCCATTGACTGATGCTTTAGTAGTTGTTTCGTTGACTGATGCTTGAGTGTTTGTGTCATTGACTGGAGCTTGAGTGGTTGTTACGTTGGCTGATGCTTTAGTAGTTGTTCCGTTGACTGATGTTTTAGTGGTTGTTCCATTGACTGATGCTTTAGTGATTGTTCCGTTGGCTGGAGCTTTAGTGGTTGTTCCATTGACTGATGATTTAGTGGTTGTTCCATTGACTGATGCTTTAGTGGTTGTTCCGTTGGCTGGAGCTTTAGTGGTTGTTCCGTTGACTGATGCTTTAGTGGTTGTTCCATTGACTGATGTTTTAGTGGTTGTTCCATTGACTGAAGCTTAAGTAGTTGGTCCGTTGGCTGGAGCTTTAGTGGTTGTTCCGTTGGCTGATGTTTTAGTGGTTGTTCCGTTGACTGGAGCTTTAGTGGTTGTTCCGTTGGCTGATGCTTTAGTTGCCGTTCCGTTGATTAATATTTTAGTGGTTGTTCCGTTGGCTGATGTATTGGTAGTTGTTCCGCTGACCGAAGCTTTAGTAGTTGGTCCGTTGGCTGATGCTTTAGTGGTTGTTCCGTTGGCTGATGCTTTAATTGTTGTTCCATTGGCAGGAGTTTTGGTTATTGTTCCATTGACTGGAGGTTTAGTGGTCGTTTCGTTGACTGGTGTTTTAGTGGTTGTTCCATTGACTGAAGCTTTAGTGGTTGTTCCGTTGGCTGGAGCTTTAGTGGTTGTTCCATTGACTGATGCTTTAGTGGTTGTTCCATTGACTGATGTTTTAGTGGTTGTTCCGTTGACTGGAGCTTTAGTGGTTGCTCCATTGGCTGAAGCTTTAGTGGTTGTTACGTTGGCTGATGCTTTAGTAGTTGTTCCGTTGACTGGAGCTTTAGTGGTTGTTCCTTTGACTGATGCTTTAGTGGTTGTTCCGTTGACTGGAGCTTTAGTGGTTGTTCCATTGACTGATGTTTTAGTGATTGTTCCATTGACTGATTTTTAGTGGTTGTTCCGTTGACTGGAGCTTTAGTGGTTGTTCCATTGGTTGGAGCTTTAGTGGTCGTTTCACTGACTGATGCTTTAGTGGTTGTTCCATTGACTGATGCTTTAGTGGTTGTTCCGTTGGCTGGAGCTTTAGTGGTTGTTCCGTTGACTGATGCTTTAGTGGTTGTTCCATTGACTGATGTTTTAGTGGTTGTTCCATTGACTAAAGCTTTAGTAGTTGGTCCGTTGGCTGATGTTTTAGTTGTCGTTCCATTGACTGGAGCTTTAGTAGTTGGTCCGTTGACTGGAGCTTTAGTGGTTGTTCCGTTGGCTGATATTTCAGTGGTTGTTCCATTGACTGAAGCTTTAGTAGTAGGTCCGTTGGCTAGAGCTTTAGTGGTTGTTCCATTGACTGAAGTTTTAGTAGTTGGTCCGTTGGCTGATGCTTTAGTAGTTGTTCCGTTAATTGATGTTTTAGTGGTTGTTCCGTTGACTGATGCTTTAGTAGTTGTTCCGTTGACTTGAGCTTTAGTTTTTGTTCCGTTGTCTGGAGGAGCTTCAGTGGTTACTTTGTTTGATGTAGAGTCGGTTGTTAATAAATTTTTTGATGTTTGCAAAGTGTTTGTTGTTGCAGTTGTTGGACAAGCACAAGTTTCAGCTGCTGTTCTGTAGCATATCAATTGTATGTAAACTGCAAATCCTGAAATTAAAAAGAACTTACTCAATTAGGAGAAAAATGTTGGAGCCTTTCACTAAATGTCGACAAATTTGTTACTCAAATTAATCACATTTTTTAGATAAATGTTAGAATCGTAGCAGAGGATATTAACTAACTTTTACTATATGTTCGCATGAATCATTATACAGGTTTTATTATATCAAATTTATTTGTAGGTGATACACCCTTTAACAGGGTTTTCTAGAAATTGCTGATTATAAATAAAGTTCATCATAATAATTAAAAGCCTTAGGGCTCGTTCTGATTTATGTTCAAAGGTTGTAATGTCTTGTACTTGATTATCGCAAAAATATGATTTAAATATAAATTTTAACAGCACAGTCAAAATAATTTACAATAACGTAAAACTTCAGTTCTTTGAAATACATACTTAAAGAAATTTGAAATGAAACTTATATGCCATATGTTTTATATAGGGCCATCTTTGATACATGTATCTTCTGTATCCTCTGAAAAGACTTCGAATTAGCTTTCATGTGTATAAACATGTCAAAGTAATCGATATGACTGCAAGGCAGACAAATAATAATCTCGAAGTATTTGCAAGTTGCAACCCGCCAAATATTACTTTATGTTTCATGTGGTTTGCTTTTGTGTTTTATACCCAAAATGCCAGTAGTAATGCGTATTAAAGTCCGTCAAAAATGTGAATTCTTAACATCAAAAAGATTAACAGTTACACAATGTATGGCAACTGAAGAAAATCAAACGTTTATTTTAATTTTTTTGAACGAAAGAGGAAACTATTGTTTTAATACAAAAATGTAAAAGGACAAATAACTTGCCAAAAGTTTCAAACATTTTGAATAAAATCACATCTCTAAATCTTTATGCTTTGGGAATATATTATTTATAAAATACGATTAGTATTACAAGATTCTTCACAACATAATATAACTTAGATTAGTTGCGCTTCTAATTTCTTTTAGAAACCGGCAATATATTTGACATTATTTTTTATATAGGCTTATTTGCTACAGGTATTTCATGACATACCAGAGAAACGCAAGTATGTGTTTGTGTCAATACATAAATGTTTGATTTACGGTTTTTTAATAGTTATGATAGAATACAATAGACGGCACAGGAAATGCATATCACACATTCATTTTCAATAAAAGTTATTGTTTACAGATTAACCGAGAATCAAACCGTTATCTATTGTATACAAATTTGAACTCCATTGTTTAAGGGCACGGCTAAACAAAACTAAGAACAGGAATGTACACTATTCCGCTCATGTATCTCGTGTTGATTTTCGAAATATCGAATATTTACTCAGTCACCGTGTGCACACAAAATCTAACGATTTACAGCAAATCAGGGGCTGTCCGAGAAACATCTCGGAGTATTTAGAAACAGATACACATGTACAAAATGTAGAAAAAGTTTGCAATCAGCCGTCGAAATGAATTGACAGATGTCCAATGTATATTTGATAGCATGTATTACGAAGACTATGTCATACTATTAGTTTCTTCCATGAGCACGCAGTCCATCTGAACCAAATGTTTCATGATAGAAACTTTTTCTTTCATAACGTTTTTCACTTTAAAATAGATTTCTTAATTCAAAATGTTGGACAGTTTGGTGGTTTTCATTGTCCAACTTTGTATCATTATTAATTTGAACTTGATCTGATAATCTTATTCTATGAAATTATTAGAATACATATTTGAAAATAAAACGTCTGGCAGGACCTGGCTCTGCCAGACAATATCAATCAAAAGGTGTTCGTAGTTATAGTAGTTAAGTAATGTTTGGCCTTATAATAAAAGATCAACGGCTGGTTCTATGCTACAAATGAACTTCGAGTGACTAAACAAACTGGCGTCAAGAAGACATAAAATCATAATTTATATTGTATATAAATTCGTTTATGTTTCGCAGATAGCAGTGTACTTAAAACCTGATATGCATTATACATGTGTAGGGATAGATAGCCACCCACTTACTTCCTAGTGCTTTGTCATATATAGGTCAGATGCAGATTATGATAATTTTAATCCCTGCCAAGCTTATATTTACACATGACCGTGGTCAGTTCTGCATCATATCATGTAATCTTTGCATGCAACCTCGCAGCATCTCAGATCTCGACCAATCGTAAGGCTCAATTAACTTGTAGTTAGCGTGACTTCAAAGGATCGCGTGGTTTTGAGTTAAATCAAGAAAGCGCCCACTCAGAGAAAAGACGTACCCGGAACATTGGATTTGGATTTGTAATTTGTATCGTTTACATTTTATTTCCCTATCCGCCCAACCTCCCTCCTGGCTATCTATACCTATTCATGCTGAAATCTAACAATTGTTTTAGGTAGTTTTCATTGTCCAACTTTGTATCATTATTAATTTGAACTTGATCTGATAATCTTATTCTATGAAATTATTAGAATACATATTTGAAAATAAAACGTCTGGCAGGACCTGGCTCTGCCAGACAATATCAATCAAAAGGTGTTCGTAGTTATAGTAGTTAAGTAATGTTTGGCCTTATAATAAAAGATCAACGGCTGGTTCTATGCTACAAATGAACTTCGAGTGACTAAACAAACTGGCGTCAAGAAGACATAAAATAGATTTCTTAATTCAAAATTATCGAAATAATGCGTTATGATATAAAAACAAATGATATTCAGATGCTTTGTTTAGGAAAGTGAGGTCACAATGTTTATAACGTTACGTCACAAATAATTCATGAGAGCCATCTTATACGGGGGTGTAAGAGATGAAATTTTCCAGCACTGCTAAAAGCTGCAGCAAGAAATACCGTATTTAAGTGGTTATTTCTGCGGGTTCCAAATTCTGCTGTTTTTGTGAAATGAGGTTTGTTTTCTTTCTGCGGACTTTATCTCTGCGGCATTAGTTTATACGAATTTATTTTAGTTCGATTACGAAGAAAGCGCTGTAGCTTATTGAAACGCATTAATTTTAGTATATATTGATTTGAATTATGTGACATCTGAAGAAAGAAAAGCCTGAAATGTTATTGTCATACAAATAAGTAAATGGAGTTCAAATTTGAATAGAATAGATAACGGTTTGATTTTCGGTTAATCTGTAAAAACGTTCGTTTGCGTGTGCTGCGCTATGCTACGTTGTGGCCTCGTTGCTCGCACGTTCTTCGTGCCGCGCTATGCCACGCTGTGTCACGCTATTATAAGAGAGGAGTAATTGTTTTCTGAAATGTTTGACTCTTGGAAGGTTATCGCTTCCCAATTAACAATAAACAATGATATCATAATGCTAAATACTATCTTAGTTTAATTCATGTGTTTCAGATTTACCAATAAAAAAAGTAGCACTATAATTATTCTCGCGTTTGCGCATTAACAAGGCGCTGCTGAATTGACCATAATTATATCGCGAGATTGCAAAGGGGCTGTGGGTTTTGATAGATTGCTGGGTTACCAGGGGCTGCAAGGTTACAAAAGGTTGTAGGGCGAGGTTCATGGGGCGCAAGATAACTAGAATCTGTGGGATTATTCTTGAGTAGCAGGGTAACCAGGGACTGAGAGTCAATATTCGTGATTCGCATGATTACCAGGGGCTGTAGGGTTATTCATTGGGGATGGGGTTACCCAGGTTCATGGTATACAAGGTTTACAAGGCCTGCATGGCTTTTGGAAGTTTGGGAATCTCAGTCTTGAGGCGGAAAAGCTAGTAATGCGCAAAGATTCAAAGTTTGTGATACTAGACGGAATGTGGAAAACCCAGGTGGCGTGTAACAATTTTAACCTGACATCGCTTCAACCAGAGACTTCTGGGTACTATGGACTAGGTAGTAACTGAGGTTTGCGAAGTTATCACCAACTGGGGGGCTAGGTTAATGGAGTGTGGGATGATTTATTATCTACCAAGTTACCAGGGCCAGGGAGCCTATGAAGATGGTCGCAGGGTTAACAGATACTGGAGAGTCATTCATGGGTTGTGGAGTAACAATTGAGTGCGGAGCTACAACAAGGTACGAAGATAGCTTCAGGTGGTATTGGTTTCCAGGGAATGCTTGATTACTAGTGATTATTGGTTACCAGGGGCTGCGGGGTTAACTTCGTGCGAGTAACCTTCGGGAGCTGCGGATTTACAAGGGGATGTGGGGCAACAAGTGGATGCCGTGTTACAGGGGCTTCGGGGTTAACAGGCGATGTGGGTTTACCAGGGTTTCACGGACTAAAGGTCGAAACGAGGTTGCATGACCTCCTATACATCTGGCGATGGGCCTTTTCAACCCAGTGGTTGTTTACAGATTAACTGATCTGAAACGACCTTACGAGTAACAAGATTACCGTGATCTTGGCGGAGAATACAAAATATAGGCTATAAGTATGTTTACTTGCAACTAGTTATAAACTCGTGTCAGACTTAATCCTTCATAAAGATCTATTGATTAAATCGTTTTAATAAACTATTTTGAAATTGATGACACTCCCCTACAGATTTTTAAAATAAGCATAATATATAAGTGGATATACAGGTTGATAAAGGATAAACAATTTATAGTTTTAGACCATGATGAAATATGTTTTCATATCTTAAAATATTAACGGCGAAATACGTTCTGCCGACCCAAAAAATTCATTTGTAACAGTTGAAAAAGTTCGCTTAACAGGATAGTCTAACCGATCTACTTTGATAAAGATGCAGCATACTAATGATACAGTCGATAATTCAGATTGATATTGGAAGGATTCATTGCATACTTTTGAGGCCCAACATGACTCTAACGTACTCAGTAGTTTTGTACTTACTTCACAGTTAAAGTAACTTGCATTTGAAGTAAATGGTAACGTACAATTCAGCTTACCTATCAACCAAAGCGTTTTCAGAGTAAACATTTTGCCAATACTTGACACCTGTAATAACACAAATGTAGACATTGTAACTTCGTATTTCATTGAAAATAAACGTATTGAAGTAAAGTAAATTCATTTATGTAATTAATAATGTAGATGAACGACATTGATTGTGTCAGATTAATCTCAGCTTCAACTTAAATAGGAATCCGTATAATGAGATTAAGTAATAAATAAAGTATGACGACATCAATTTTTCCGAGCTACTTTCTTTGCAAATTGGCAAATTCAAGGCACATACTGTTGGAATGTGACTATTGTAATTAGTTTAGGCTGCAATCAATGACAGAGTTATTTTCGTACACGTGTCCTGTTTCAATATAATTGCGAAAATACAGACTGGTCATTCATACATACGGTAATACCAAGGGGAGAGCATGTAAAACGTAAAATTAACATCGAGGTTTCTAAAGAAAGATAAATATGTACATTTAATCTTTATCTATGATAACTTATCAGTGTTCTACAAGTTAACTCCTGCCGAAAGTCTCTTAATATCCCATTTGTCATATCTTATATTATTTAACCTCCTTGCTAAGGCGATAACGCAAAATTAATGACAAATTGTATACAAGACAATAAAGATATTTAAGCTAAACCTTTGCAATTTATTTCTAAGTACACAAGCGATCATACTATTGTCAAGTCATAACAGGCTTATCTTCTCACGTTTTTAAATCAATGGGTGTACATTTCGTGTGACTTTAAACAGCATTTGGTTTTAGTCTGAACACATCGTTCAACTTTAATTTCTGATAGGACAATTATACATTTTCGTTTTCAAATTTCATCGATTGCTTCTGTTGGCACACCCTCTCTGTGTATGTATGTCTGTACTTCAGGCCATATCAATACTATTGTCATGTATGATAAGGCTTTTGCTCTTGAAATTATACAAATATTATAGCCAAATTTTGCCTTTGGCTTCGCAAAAACGGTAAAAGAGATCTTTTTGTGAATAATATATCATGTTTCCTTTGTTTTGTACATGAATAGCTATATTGGCGTGTCAGTCATGACCTTGGGATGACACATGTTTTGTTTAGATAAGTAGGTAAAATTTCATGGATGACCTTAAGCTAGTAAATACTTCCGATCAATTTTATTGTTTTGGTCAATACACCACAGGTCAAAGTCAGAGGCGCCTGTTAATAGAAAATACGGGTTGATTCACCTTCCATTAACCTAAAGGTATTAATCCCAGGGAGATTGGTGCATCTATTATTGTTTTTTGTCTTTTTTAAGCAATTCTCACTTCGTATTTTGATATAGTCAGAGAAAAACAGACTGCCAGAGGTGTGTCGCGTAATGATAACCAGCTTAAAGCGAACATTTTGATAACGTCTAATAATTGAGATAGAAAACGCCTTTATTATTTAGAGTCCAAGATCTTATTGACAGAAAGAGATAACGAATCGATCCCAGTCTGTCTTTTGTATTATTCTTTTTATTCTCCTGCCTTTTGAAGCAGTTAATTAGAAAAAAACTTTAAGACCTTGTAAATGAGAAATAGAGGGCTTATGGTGAAACAAATTAGTAAAGATTAAACCATCTTTGCAAAAGTCTAGCAACAGATTAAAGCGATATCAGAGGTTGTCTGATATCTAGATAAGAGATCGGATAATTATCTAGTTTTATCTTATGTTTACGGTGGTTCATCGAAATATTACGGTGGATTATAGTACAAGATATGTTCACTTAAACCAGAATTAAACTTAAGCTCAGGAAAAGTAGAGTTTTAAACTTTAAATAAACAGAAAAATTGTTTGTTTCAATGTAATATTACGTTAATGTCACTCTTGAACACCAAAGCAAATTAAATAGCACTTTTGGTGTTCATTCGGTGATATTATCACGTGATATTGTACATGTATTACACCGAACATAACAATTATTAACGCTAAAATATAATAATGACGTTAAATCATTTAATCAACTACTCTCCGTTGCATGTCATACAATCGTAGAACACTGTGGCATGTCATACAATCGAGTCACAAGCTCTACATGACATGTATTTTCATTTAGATAAGACCAACAGAAGGTTAATTCGTCAAGTTTACATGACCACATGTGACAGAAATGTCTAACTATGGTGTTATTCACTGTGATTAAAAACAACAGACGTTTTTGGTATCTCATTTAACACCAAACAGTGCCAGCCCTGTTTCATGTTCTTTGATGTATAGCCCAAATATAGTTTTCAAATAAAAGTATCTTTTTCACTTTTTTATCACAGCAACGTCAGTTGTCTTCCTTTCTTTTTGAACTGAATCGTGCATGTTAAATTACAAGTAATGTCTCAGTAATAGTTTCTCAAATAAAAGGTGCTAGCAGTCTTGTCCTGAAGGTTGTAATAAATAGTTATACTATTTCAACTGCTAAACCTGATAAAACATTTAATGTAAAAGGTGTACTGCTACACTATATTTGAAATAGTAAAGAATAATTCTTTAACTCACCACCCTTTATTGTGTTAAGTATCCGTTTTCATATAATGGAATTTGATTCAAAAACTTGTCATCGGCTGGTATTACTTTACCGATCAAGATAAAAATGTTTAATGATAAAATTGTTATAAACCGATCCTAAGCCTATCTAGATAACGTATCGATTGCAAAGATTTATTCGAACGTTCACGAAGTACTATTAATGCATATCACATCTTAATGTAAATGTGCAGTAACGAGCTTACCGATTTCTAAGTTTAATCAAGCAATTAACAAACAAAATCATAAATAGGAATTACATTGTAAATATTTATTATCTAGGTCAAATAATAATAAAAAAACATGCAAGATAGTAATACATGTAATCATAAAAACGTAAAGAGTAAAAAGTACAGTAATATCAATGTCAGACAAACTATAAAAGCATTTTCATCTGCAAGTCTGTTTTTCAATGCTTTTCATTATTATATTTCTGTTACTTTTACTAGGAAGTAAACTCCGATTATAACGAACACCTTAGGACCATTTAAATTAAATCCTTATATCCGGAGTATGTTATATCCATATAATATTTTTATATTGAGTAAAGAAGAAAAAAATTGGATCCAGAAAAATGTTCCATGTATCCGGAGTTTCGCGATATCAGGAGTTTACTGTATTATGATCTTAATGTTTAAACTTTAATACTTTGGTAACCTCGTTATCAGTAAATATGTCTGATTTTCAGATTAAGTGAATAAAACTTCTTTATACCTGAACCTAACTATAACTTGAGAGAACACTAAATTTGCACGTGTGATTCTAAATTGATTTTACTGTTCATGTTAACATTGAGGACTTGTCTATGATTGTTTGTTTTAAATCTGTACAATTCGAATTGAAAATACCAAAGATGATTTCTAGAGTTTATAAATGGTTGTAGTACCTTCAAATGCGAAATTAATTTTACCCAATATGTAAAACGTTCGACAAATGTGTAACCCTAACCCTAACTTGCGAAGCCGCCTTGGTACAGTAGGAGGGCGTTTGTCTTGGGATCTGAGGGTCCCGGGTTTTATCTCCGCGATTGCCATGTTGTGGCAAGGCACAAATAATTCCACATTGCCTTTTTATCTCTGCGAGTTTAATTGATAGTCGTTTCCTTATTATTATTCTTCTACATAGTCTAACAATGAAATATTGTTCGGAACATAACTCGGAAACTACTGGCTGAAATTAAAGGGAAACTAGGACCAGTGATAGATGGTAATGTTAAATTGTGCATAGCGTAAGAAATATTACTCCTGGACAATTTACAGCTGGATAATATCTCTTTTACTAGTTCTTTAAAGGCATAATTTACCAAATTTTGTCACACCAGAACTCGGAAATTACTGGAAAGCTAAACTTTTAAACAATGAAAGATTGCAATGTGAAGTTGTGAACAGCGCAATAATTTACTTTGTAACTTTATTTACAAAATGATCCGACACGTTGCATAGTATAAATCACCACAATACAAAACAAATATTATGTGTACACCAGTATATAGCATTTTATGAAAAGAATAACATGTTTTAAATATGTATAATAAAAGGCTCATAAAATAGAAACTATTTCATTAAGAGAATTATTTTCATCTAAATATTATACTGGAGCAGTCTTAAGAAGAATATAAAATATAATCTAAACGCGATTTAACAAATGTGGAGGAGACAGCCGTTTTCGATGCGGCGCTTCGAAAGCAACATTTCTATTTTTACATTTTATATCGATAGATGCCATACTTTTCATATAATCAAAACTGCAATACAATACTAATACTCGAACGTTTAAAGAATCATAAAACTACATCAAAGATACATACATTTGTACCCTTAAACTCTGAGCAATCTAAAAATCACCACAATGTTTCTTATTCAAATATTTTATTTGAAAGTATGGCCACTAAACCTCAAAGTTTCAGATATAAAATCTTTCAAATTTCGGTAAAATTAGCATACTCATAATAGTTGTAGTTTTGTGAAAACTTCATAAACGCTTGTAACATAATGTTTGGGTGGATAGTGATTTATTTTAAAAAGTTGTTATATTAGCTGTTGGTGCAGAAACAAGATAATTATCGATATATATTTTTATTTAAATAGGACAAGTATTTTTACATAAACGCTTAATTTGTTTTAAGAGGAATATCTTTATGTTTGGAAATGTCAACATGTTTCAAAAAATTGTTTCATTGATATATACAAAAATATCAGCATGGTACCTATGATAGCTTGTGGTTTCTGGTTTACTTACATTATGTCTTGTACTTTAAAGAGTCCTACCCTACTACCATTTTCTCAAAGTGCTGAAAAAGGGACGGGCATACGTAAAATAAATGATGAAACATTATGAATTCTGTTTACAAAATATGGAATGAGTTAATAGCGTTGCTTGGGAACGATGATTGAGGTGTGGTGATGGGTCTGGTGTCACAATACTGCACTGTTGACATTGTTGTTTTCACTCTTTTTTTTCTTTCTGGCTCTTAAGTTTACTGTACTATATAGAAACAAAAGATATTTAGCAGTCTGCTACATTATATGTTACTGACTGCTGTCTCTTACTGGCTTTGTATCTTTTTTAGTTTTTCTTTTTTCACTTATTTTTGTTTTCATATAAATTATGGAGAGGTTTTAAACTAAGATGGATAACCATGGTAATGTATATAGAAAATATTATGGAGGGAGTTGCTCCCCTTGATCACATCAGTTTCGCCTTCAATAAATATTGGTATATCTAGTTTCAAGTCACTATGCTACTAAAAATATGAAAGAAATTCTAGACATAATGCCATGAATATAAACATACAACTAAATCACAGAGACTTTTGTTTCCTACATCTTTCACCCTGCTTTTTTGTTTCGCGGGCAAGGCTGAACAGGTCAAATTCAAACAATATATATATATATATATATATATATATATATATATATATATATAAAACCCAGCAATAATTGTAGGAAGATATAAAGAACGATATGTACTGTACATGTTTAACATTATAGTCTGAAGAGTAATTTAATAAAAAGGAATTTCTTTTACTTATTATCACCTTGAACGTACTAGATATATCTAGATATATAGCTTATATGTGTGCAACTTTGAAACTTTATTGTCTATGAATGTTCTGTTGTCACCACTCTGGCGTTGTTGACATGATACTGTAAGAAACAAATACTATTTACACAATAAAAGGGGTTACCCGACTGGGGCCTCAAAAAAAAAAAAAAAAGATTTATCCTAGTTTTGGTCGCTGTCGTTCATCAATGTAACTGAGCATAGTCAAATGACATCGTAATAATCGAGCACAGGTTATTTCTCTTTCATTAGTTAATAGTTAATTTTGAAAACATCCATCCCTGGGCAAAGTTCTTCTTGAATTTCCGTATCTTCGACACTTCAAAAATGTTTTATGCAAACTGTTGCAACTGAATATGCATTTGTATTGATTGAATAATGTTGAATCGTCTATGTTATAAAATGTATTACACTTACTTTTACTTAAACCAACGTTCTTCGGAATAATAAAAAAGAAAACAAACACGTGACAATATCACACACTCGCCTATCAATATAATATACCTAAAGTCAATCGAAAAGCTCTTACTACAAGCTCACATGAAGTCAAATGATAACTCTGATATAATACATCTAAACATCTCTGTATACAAACGTAAAAGTAACGACAAATACAAAAACCAAGTTAATATGATTTGCAAACTAAATACTTTTTTTAATTTATAATTCAACGCACATAATTTACACATTCAGTGACATGTTTCGGCCTAAAGCCTTCTTAATAATAAATGTATAAAAATAAATAGCACGTAACATCCGTATAAGACGGAAGCAAAATAGCCCATGAACGTGTTAAATGTTTTCAAATAAAGATGTGGTTGAAACAAAGATAAAGTGGTTTTAATCATCAAATAGTAAAAAAATCAGCATATCAAACATTTCTTTTATGTAATTTCTATGTTCGAAGGGTAAGTCAGTTAAAACCATTCCTATTACTTCTGATACAAGTTTTTGCATTATCACACAAACATACATTTACTGATATAATTGATCAACAAAAATCTGATTATACTGCGATTCGAAACACGATAAATATAAAAAGGCAGTCGTCACTTTATAAGGCTTATATTTCTGTTACTTTTTTCTTGCAAGCAACAGAACCACAAGTAAATGGTGGGGTTCTTTCAATAAACCATAGTCAGCAAGAGTTCAATGTACTGTTCACAAATCACAAATCACATTGTTTCTATTTATCCCAAAATCCTGAGTGATACAGCTAACGTTTTATATATTTGACATCCAAATATTTTTCCACACTCACGGATAACCTTCGGGGCCCTGTGTCTTTAGTATTTGTTCATATATCCAAGTCGAATATTTGGCCTTTGAATTTCAAACTGAAAATATAATAAGGTATAGAAATGCATTTCATAAACAGAATGATACAACCAAACCAGGAGGTTGCTCATACTTGTACTTATAATGTATTCTATAATATATTTTAATCTGACAACATCATTTTTTAAACAGCAATGTAACAGTTTTGTCTTGAATTAGGTTAGAAATGTAATTCTTCTTTTATAAAGAGATGCATGCATTAAGTGATATTATAAAACTGATTGAACAAATGTTTCAGCTTGGGTATATATGGCTAAATTCATTAAAATAATTTATGGAATACATTAGTTTAAGATTTCAATGCCAATTCATTACATCACAGAAAATAAAACCTCACATATTAGGAATCGAATTGCTTCTAAAAGCCAATAATAAACTGACTCTTAGAAGTCATACTCGCTATTTGTACATTGTGTGTTTCAAAAACTTTATCTATAGTTAAGAGTTAATGAAAAAAACAAAGATTCCCACCATACAAATAAAAAACACGACCACATAACAAACTAGATCTATCACTGCATGTGATCAGCCACATTTCAACCAGTTTGGACACAATAAAGGAATAAGAGCCTTTATATGAGTGTTTTCAGATAATATGTATTAAGTTCCAAGAATTTAGAGACACAAGATTTATATGTTGTTAAATAATCAACCTAGATCATTGAGTTGATAATTAGCCCAAAATGCCGTATTGAAACTGGTTATTCTATCATTTCGTTAACCCTTTTGACACAGAATGGGAGCAAGAGCACAACATGTAGGTACCAGAGGCTCGGTTGCAGTTGCCTGTCAGAGAATATGTAAGAAGTTCCAGTCCAAACATTATCTGAGAACAAAATGCCAACCATTTGCACGAACAGGCTTAGTATGATGTGAATGTTTATATATTTTTAGCCGGTGGTTGCTTTGAAATAACTCACCTAAACAAACATCTCAAGGAACACTTAATGTATGAATAAAGTCAAAGGACGATTTCTCTATGAAAAATTAACTGGGCGTAACATACAACAATTTGCACAACTAAGCTTCACTGGTACTTATCACTCCTGTAAATTGTCATTGACTTTTAGGCAGTGGTTGCCGAGATATAGCGGTAACAAACTTTTATATACGTACTCTATATTCATAAAAAAATGCAATATCTAAAAGAAACATATCCTAGCGTATGTCGTCTAGATGCTAGTCAATCTTGTGAATTTTAACTGAATTCCGGGGAAGGATGGCTAAGAAATAGCACAGAGAAGCACTTCTTTATACGCTAAATGCATCCCATGCCTAAATCAAAGGCCATCAATAAAAATATCCAAGTACAACATTCCAGGGATTTGCACCACTGTGCTTGGCAGTTATCAGTCATGTGAGGTTTCATTTAATTCCGGCATGTGGTTGCTGAAAAGGTCTACAGAAAAATTGTGTCTGCGACGGACGCACAAGTGTGAATCCAATATAGCAGAAATATACTTCGTATCTGAGATATAAAAAGTGATACAACTATCTATGATTGCATTTTTTTTGTGAGTTGGTTGAGGGAACATGAAAGAAATATTGCTGTAACAACCGTAGATGGACCTGTTTTCGCAACAAAGGTTAAATTATCACCATATCATTTTTTATCATTCATGACATTGATTCCAACATGCTTTAGAGTCAATTTCATCTGTGATAAGACATTGGATAATATAAGAGTTAAAGGCTGAATGACAGAATATGTTAAATGATTTTACCTTAGAATCTGTATCTATATAGTCGTAGACGGATGGGCCCTTTGAAGTACTGCTGTATGAAGACTCGGTTGTTGATCTTCTAGACTGATGTTGGTGATCTGAAGGCTGGTATAAATATGTCTGCAAAATGAAAATGTACCGACTAAATCTGTGTTAAAACATTGTTATCGCGTAAGTCAGTGCGGTATGTTTAGTGCAGTGACACTACTTTGAATTACGATTACATACATTACTTAAAACAATTAATTTACCTTTAGAATGTTAGCAACTAATCTTTACGAGGCAAACGTTAAGAAGCTGAGAAAACTTCAGCCGTGCAAAACGGCATCAACTGAGATATTCCGAAGGTCTTAAAAAATATTTTCAAATGATGGTTTCATGACTGTTGTATTCATAACCCTTGACGTACAAAAAATGTATCTGTTAATGTTTAACATTTTATTTCAATTCATCAAACAATTAAGCTCACCTCCTTTCCTCTCTCATCTTTCATAACCTTGTGTTCCCGACCCTCTACAAATTTTGTCTCAGGAAGTCCAGATTGGTACTGATTTTCGCTAGCATGTATCCTAGGTCTGTGGAAAAACCCGTTTGATGACCGTGAATCGTTCATTCTATCGAACCGTAAATCATCCATACTGACAGACTTGAAATGGTTAGACTCGCCATCTCTTCAGAACCAAGAAAATAATGAGTCCATATTCAGTTATTGGTACTATCAACTTGGCTTTAAATAAACTAACAATATTATCAATAGTGAAAAAACAAACTCTTGCCTCAACGTTAACCCTTCTTATAATATCAATGTTAAGGTCAAGTTGCAATAACGGATAACTTAAATGACAACGTTATCTATAGACATGAACAACCGTACCACAAAGACAATGGATAACGATAAATGAACGTATAAGGAAGACAAACAATATTTAGGTGAAACATGTATACATATACGGATTCAATACAGTAAGCCGAAAGTTATGCAGTTATACATTGTATCAATTAAATTTACCTTCGTTTCTCAGTTTTTCCTCGTTTTTGTTTTATCACAAGAACTACAATGACAATCATTAGTATGAGTAGCACACCTCCTCCCGCTCCTGCTGCTATGGCAATGATATATGTTTTCGACAAGGCAAACTTTTCACTTTTTATTTCACAATGAACACCACTGTACAGGAATTGGCTGTCGGATTTACACCTTTTGAAAATGTAGACAGTGTAGTGCAGCATTCAACAAATTAAGCTAACCATAGATAGTTATTTCATGTGATTATCCGAGGCTCTGTATATTTATGTATTGTTTTATTCTATATAACCGATGTAAATGAAATTCGAAACAATAAGTACAATGGGAACGCAAAACCTACATTGTATATGCTTAAGGATTTAGATAGTTTCATGTAAATCAATATATTAAGGGGAGCGGTGGTGTAGAGATTATGGTGTCTGAGGTTGCGGGTTCGAGCCTCTCTGGGGTCACGACCGTACCTTCTCATATGACACCAGTACTGGTTTTTACAGGAAGGACCCATATTGTGTTTTAGGTCAGTATGTCAAAGGTCAAGGTCATAGTTACCCGGGATAGTAAAACGGTTTCCGGATGATAACTTGAAATTGTTTGGACCTAGCATCTTCAAACTTGATGTGGAGGTTTGTCATGACCAGCAGATGACCCTATTGATGTTTTATGTTAGTAGGTCAAACTTCAAGGTCAGAGTGACCCGTAATTGTAAAACAGTTTCCGAACGATAACAAGCACAACTAACAGCTTAACGATATTGTACAAGAGAGCCATGGCAGTCTTATATCGCTAAACCGAGAAATAGTGCTCCGAAATCAAAAGTAGGTCACAATATTAGAAAAAGGTCATTCAGAGAACTATTGTAATTACTTTGCAAAACTGTACACATGGTCAGGATCTCATCTTGATATTTAACAAAATAAGAAAGTAGGTCGAAAGGTTATGATCAAAGTCATCAAATATGTCTGCAAAACTGTAAATGTGGTCAAAATGTCTTGGTTTCAGGTTCAAAAGTAACAAAGTAATTAAAAATGTCATGTTCAAGGATGTAGTCAGCTTCAAGCACAGCGAGATGATCTAAATAAAGTCAGTACAATGTAGTGGACCATTATACAATGTATACCATACTATGTAAGTCTTAGTAATTAAAGACCGCACCACCCTGACGTGGCCAATTCTAACCCATGGGGATGATCTGAACGAAGTTGGTAAATCACGAATCTAAGCTTTGGGCTGTAATAGACAATATTATATTTATGTTTTACTATGTAAGTATGTAAATTAAAGTTAACCCAAAGGTACGGTCAATATTGACCCAAGGTGCATGATTTAAACAATATTATTCACTAAACAATGCTATTAACCAAATATCTAAGCTCTAGCACCTGTGGTTTCAAATAAAAGGATTTCTTGAAGATTTCCTATATAAATCTATCAAAAAAGTGACCCTACTGCCACATGGTAAATAGCTAAGCTCTTGAACATGCGGTTATGGAGAAAAATATTTTTAACTTTAATTTCCATTTGTTGCAATGTTAACTAGACTTCATCAAGGATTAGGGAAGTTTTTGTCAGAGGTTGCTGATATTGGTCACTGAGTAATTAATCAATAAGTCTTCCAATAAGAAGAAAAAGACAAGAGATTTATTAAAATCTGCTAACTATAACTACACTTGATCTGAAAGCACTCAAAGGTGCTTAAAGCTGCTCGTTTTCAGTTACAATTGGAAAAAATAACATACTTATACATACATATAAAACTAAAAGCTAGAATCAAAATGTAGGCAAAATATCTAGGTAGGAATTTCAAAGATGATTGAAATTGTTGGTTTTACGACACCGCTACACTGTATGTTTATATTGTAACCTCAAAAGCGTTTGTAACGCTTTATAATTTGGTAGCGTATTATTTCATATAAACAGATAAACTTTACAGGAGTTTATACTCGAACCTGAACCTTTTTCTATGACTTTATGTTCTAAAATATGTTATTTTCATACAATTTGAAGAACTTTAATTTTACCAAAATTTGTGAGCAAGCAGCTTTAAGACATTTGGAAAGTATATAAAATGCAATTTTTACACCAAATAAATCTTAAGAATGATTCAAACCTGCATATTTTCACTTCATTCCGATCATCAAAAGAACATTCCCCTCCATTCTCACAAATGTTCGAAGTTTCACAAGTATGTCTACAATAAACATCAACACCGGCAACTCCGCCACAATCGTATCCTTTTCCACAATCTGTACCATAGCAAGCATTGTCCTTGTAAAGTGCCTGAAAAACTGAATGATGAATGAACAACTGAATTAAAGGGCGTACACTATCATTTTCAACGTTAAATAATCTCAGAGATCCGGTAGCGGGTCCATCATTATCTTATAACTTGAGAACAATTTCTGACGGGGACATTACTGAACATGTTTTCAGTAGTTCATTTCAACATTAACAAGTATCTTGGGGTTCATTTACATATTGACAAGTCTCATACTAAAACGAGTGAAATTTGTAACCTTTGTACATGAATTATTATTACCAAGATCAATACCCATAAACTGCAGAAACAGATACCGTTCAGATCATCTTTTTAAATAATGGTCACATTACATAATAGGAACGAATTAACGTTCAAAACGAAATGTCCGCAGGTGCTGGTGCAGTTATATATCCCTACATGTTGTTTCCTAAGAATATAAAAATCTGCTGTTAGGACGTCTTTACTAAGTTAATCCAGCTTGGTGGAATTCTAAAGTCTACATTAATTGACGACATATATTGAGAATATGTGGTACATTTCCCTCAAGCAGTAAAATGTGCATACAAGAGCCATTTCCCTTGCCGAGGCATGGTTCTCGTGTGAAAGGTGGCCATATCAAAGGGACCTTAAGTCAATGAAAAATGATTAAACCGGAATATGCTCGATATATTTTTCTTGTAAGTGAAGCTCCACATGATTGTTAATTTGTATTCCAGCTTATTGTTACAGACCCAAAGAATCTGAACAAACTGTTGGAGAATTGCCCTACCGTTTAGATGTACTTCCTCCTAAATATCCCCTATATTTATATGCAGTTTGAATACTGTTAGAATAATACTCTTACGAAAACCGGTAGATTAAATTAAATAACCAAGTCCATTTTAACCCAGTGTTGATGTGTTTGTTCCTTCTCATTTTTCTTATCTGTTAGTCTTACATTGTAACAAGAAAGTGTAATAAAGGGTGATAATTAAAAAATGGCAAGATAGCATTAAAGTTCCTGACCAATACACTTCATCTTCCTGTATCCTAGCTTTTGTATTAAGTATGTATTAAAATTCTTTTCAATAATAAGCTTTTTCAAAGTAAGCATGTTTTTAGTATTAAGGGACATAATTCAAAACTGTGACTCTTTGATATCACAAATCCACTTAATGTCCTCTATCGTTGTACGCAGCTTGAATAAACTACCTCCAGTACGTTTGCAGTTAAACTCCAATGAAAAACAGAAAGGGAGATAATTCAAAACTAGACAAATACGTGTAGTTCCTGTCCAGTACACGTTCTCTTTATGCCTTCTGACTGTGTATGCATTTTGAATAAATTCCCTTCCATTCTTACCGAATTCCGGACAAAAACAGGTAACTGACTATAACTGTTGCCATAGCAACCACAATTTTGAAAAAAATGTGCGTAATCCTCGTATCATCCTCCATCTACCTGCCAAGGCTCTCTACTTTGAATACTTTATTTTAGATATGACAGGATTCAGGTTGTAGTAATTTTATTATTTATTTTTGAGTGACGAAAAAACTAAAATAATGTGCGAAGTCCTCGTACCTGACAATATTCAGTATGATACTTTGAATACTTCTTTTTTAGATATATCAGGATTCAAGTTGTATGTAGCATTTTATTATTATATCCGTCGATGTAGCAACAACAATTATTGGCTGACGAAGAACAAACAAAAACATCGTGCATAGTCCTCTCGAGTTCAACCAGTAGGTGACGAAAGAGTAATCAAAGGAAAAAATTCGCGCCTTGATAAGTACATATGTAAGTTATCTATAAAGTTTCACCGAATAAAGGTTTGGTTCCCGAGAAATAACATAGACAAGACTTGATTTCGGCTCCATATACAACATGTACACATAATCTTGAAAGCTTCCAATTAATATCGATTTAATTCTGCGCTTGCTTATAATTGATGCGACAGACCCGGTAGTGAAAAATGACAAATTCAATTACAGCCAGGTGTTGCAAAGCAAACCATTAGTATAAAAAATAGTGTACGCCATTTTCATTAATTCTAGCTGACCGCCTGTTAAAGTGCGATGCCTGCTGGGTTATACACTCACTATGAAGACATTTTTGCAATCATGATGTAAGCTGACCCGCTTACTGCCCAGATATAAGCCATTGCAAATTCCTTTCATTTCCAACGCTTATGAAACTGCTTTTTGAGAAACAATTTAAGTAAAACAATTTCTTTGCAATACTATATTCATGTAAAAGTACCTCTGACTTCATCGCAGCATTTCACGACCGGCACGTGTTTTGGTTAAGGGATAATATTTTGAAGGTTAACACTATTATAAAGAAATGTTTGGATAAAACACTGCACTTTAGATATCAATCTCAAAGAACAGACTGATTTGTTTGCACTTCGTATAATCGTTGTTACAATGTCGTCATAATCAACCAAACATTATTTATAACGTGAACATTTCTTACCTGAAACTATTGAGTTGTTAAATGATGTCGCATTGGAGTTTAGAATTGAAATGCTGTTTAAAGCATTTGTCTGTTTTTGTAGTTCAACCGATTCATTACTGTGACCAACAATCAAACTTCCTGGTTTAAGAATTACTCCATAGTCACACAGTGTGCTTCCACTTCTGAAAGTAAAAACAAACTTGGTAATCTACTTCTAACACAAAATCGAGCTTTATTTCACATCATTCTCATTTCCCTAACTATCGTATAAATGCAACACAGACAGTAAATTATAATACATGTAGTAATTAAGTTATTTCATATCATGCGATGGTAAGACAATATTAGAAAACCAAATGTCCGACAATTTTCTTCAAATTGTTCTTTCACAGAAATCATTTAAAATCTTAAAAGTAATTTTTGTTTGTAGTGTTTTAAGCCACACTTGGTTTTAATTCTTACAATGCTTTAAACTACTTAATTTACACACAATGTACTAACTTTAAATCATTTCTCTGTATGTATAAAATCAGAAAAATGTAAACACTTATTTCTAGATTTTTTTTCAGTTCGATATCTGTTGTCGGTATACAACTAATTTTGCCTAGTTACTTGACCAGCCTTATGAACAGATACCAGTCAATTCGTCTCATAGTTTCTAGCAATATATTTTTGTAACAAAACAACAGTCATCAAATAATATTTACCTCTAGAACATATACAAATATACAATAACAACAGGTTAACAAATTAGGAAATATCTTTTACTTTTGATTCATTACCGATTATTATATCACTGTGTGTAGTTAAGATGCGTAGATACCTACATTGTAATCACGAAAGCAAACAGTGATAAACTAACTGGTATATTACTCAAAAGTAGAACCTATTTCCATTTTAACACACCAATTAAAAAGACGAAGGCGTACTACCGGGAGTGGTATACCTTGTAAGGTATATCACGCTCAAATCTTTCTTTGCGTATATAGGAGAAATTTTCAAAAGTGTTAAAAAGAAAGATATGTAACGACAAAGCATTTTATACTGTACCTAAATCCATAAACATCAACTCTAAGATAGTTTTGTACAGTCTTGTAATTATCTGCAAGCTGAAACAAACACCAATTACAGAAAGTACATGGTACATTTGTACATGTAATAGATATTTATAATTACTTTGAAATCGTGTAAAACCGGTGTTATGTCCAATGCACTAAGTAAAGAGTAAACAACAGAATAATCTTCATCATGATCATCATTACTACTAACACATTGATTAACATCATTATCTCATAATCATTGCATTATGAGCTTATCTATGTCCGAATGGCTATTGAGAACTTTTGTGACGCAAGTCTTTCGTTTTGTCAGTCTTCTTTGCTTGTTTATACATTGTAAACACTTCAAAAACGCATTGTTCTAAAAATAACTTCATCCTTAACTCTCCATGAAATATACTGTAGCTACAACATCTAGGTTTCAATGTAGTGGATATATGGATAATGACATTGTTCTGCTTCTTACTGTCAATATGCGAAGTGTAATCAAATTCACCTAAAATGAATTTGCTTCTAAGTTTGCACAACGTTCTTTTTAAGGAGTACCTTAGTTTGAAATTCCTTCTTGTAAGCTTCATAAATTGTCGAAGTTTTATCCCGTAAGGAGGGGTCGAATTTCTTTTCAATACTGACCACAAGCTCGACTTTAACAGGAACGGAATCTGTAAAATTCAATGACGATAAGCATTTAAACTTAGTTTCTTTTATGTGTGTTTTTTGTTCAGTTTCTTTTATTGTGTCTGCATTTTATAGGTGTTGTACTTTATTTTTGCTCTTGGCAATACGTTGCATTTAATATACAGTTCAAATACAGCTGAAATATGTACGTAATCTTCTTGTATTTTCACGTAGTTGGAGATTCATTCTCCTGCGTGTAATGCTGGCGGTTTGGTGGTGAATGCCGTGTTTGATGCCCTTAATTAAACGCCAAGTCTGTTCATAATGCATAATACATAATGTATATAAGCCACGCTTTAGTACCATTCACTTAGGAACAATTAAACTATATTTTAAGCACTGTCCGTTTACCGTCTTACTACACTAAAGGCCGTAGCGCAGTGATAGTATCTTCGCCTTTGGAACAAGGGATTGACTCCATATTACCTCTCTTTCTGTCTTTTCGATATTGATTTCATATTGAGAGAGTCTTTATTATAATTAACAAACCTAAGTCGTAACAACTTGTTTCGCAGTCAAGAATAAATGGATTGTTTTATAACAAACACTACAGACATTCTGTGCCAAACATAGCCACAATTTGAAGAACGTGATAGCAAGCCATATTTTCATAGTCATTGTAAATTTATAAATGCCGCTGTCAATTTTTTAGAGCTTAATAAAGAAGAATATAAAAATTTCTGAGTATACTCTATGTATCACTTTATGTGATGCATAACATATGATGTGTTAAAAATATGTTCTAGGTGATGTAAGCTTTGATAACATTTAAGATCAGTTTAATTTTGAGTTAACTAATTTACCAAGGTTTGAAAGTTTCTTTAAATACAAGTCGTTTTTCATTACCGTATATAGACTTAAGCATACAAAATAATTAGAAATAATCAGGTGTAGTTTGTTAAATAATAAAGGAGTTGCACAACTTCATTTATTTTCTATTTATTGTACATTTTATATAACATGTCATTTTAAAGTAATAATATATCCTTAAATTAAAAGTGAGTGTAATAAGCTTTAATTCACTTCGGGTATTACAGTCAGGTACAACAAAACTGCCTAATTTTTCAAAATGTCACACGGGGGTCTTTGCGGTTCACCCGATGAGAGTCGACCGGGATTTTAGACAATCGTAATAGTCGATTTTTTTTAATCTTAGAATTGTGTTCAACGGTATGAAAGCACATTGTTTGCATTTTTGAAAAAAAAATATGACAATCTTTTCAATACAATTTTGCATTTTTCTTTACAAATATTTGCTCTGACCGATCGGTGTGACCTATTTGAAAACACTGCATGAAATTAACGGATTCTGAAGCGTTAGCAATATTTCGAATGTACTTGTAAAGTCGACTTTGTTCTTTAGATAAACTATTTCTAAGATTGATATATAAGTTATAAATTTTACTTAAACTTCATGGAAATAAATATGCTACCTATGGTTTAGAAATATTGGATAACAAGAAGTATTCTACCTATGTTTTAGAAATATCGGATAACAAGAAGTATATTAAAAAAATTATACGACCGTGTAGGAATGTGTTGTTAAGTCGTGTAAAGTACATAAAAATTATCTGTTTAATATGTTTATTGCTTTCTGCCATTTTTATATTTTCCCTCTGACACAGTAGTCAATAAACCTTTTCCTCAAAATTCCAGAACAATAGACAATTTGTAGGTAAAGTGTGCTTGTGTCTCATGCATACAAGACACACTGCATCCACAGATAGTAGTTACATGTATGCATACTTTTTAATAAATTTGGCACATTTATCTTAATAAAGTGGAACTTGGACTTTACGAAAATGTAAACAGACCCAAAATTCAGAGAGGCAAATTTCTTACAGAAAAGACTCTAACAGCAACTACAAACTATCCATTAGGAAAAGAAAAAACGTTCATTTCGAAGACATTATCTGGAATAACTGGCCTAAACACCTATAAAAACGGATCAATGATAGTACATTAGTATTACTTGACGTGTCGGCTGCTTAGATCGGCTATGCGTGCATATTTGATTATCGCTCACTGCACGCTAAAGTGAGAATCACACTGTATAACTGACAGGTAGATTTAATATAAGTCCTACAAAATTGTTATCAGCAGGGCAAGTCATTGATAATTGTTAGTGTCACATAAACTCGGGAAATGTAACAGCCTCATGTTAATCTTAGAGTAAGCAATATCATGTTACAACGACAGAGTATTTCACAGGTGTTACAAATGAACACAGTATTTCACAGAGATGCTATCTGTAATGTGTCAAGCAAGGTTATTATAACTTCACCCCAATAATTAAGCATGCTGATAAGGGATTCTAGAAATCTTTAGACAATTATGTAGGACAAGATAGTGAATGTGATCAGTTGAAATAGTAAATTGGCTTGCCGAATGTGTAACCCACCAAAACAGTGTACAATTCTTATCAAATGTTATACGACCTTCATCCCACTGGTGCTAAGCGCGATATATAAAGTAGTGTAGTAAATGGTGCAGATAACCAGATAAAGGAAGTCACGGTCAAAACATTACCGGCCTAGAGTCGAACAAATGCAGTCAAGCAACATTAAAAGTTGATTTACTATTTTAATCGTTTTCAACATACAGTCCTTTCTACTTTCATTTCAAAAATGACAACAAAGACCAAATTGTGCATTTGGCGAGGCTGTTTATTCAAGAGACACCGACAGAGGCGTACATACTACAGGCGGCATTTATACATTTGTATATGACATTGTACTGCGTTAACAAATTCATCACTGAAATACACCACAATGCCTCTGAGAATATATGTCTATTTCTATAATAAAATAACAGCATATCTCGATCGAATCTGTAATAAGGTCAAATAATGAAACGTCAAAACGACTGGTGGTAGTGTAAGCACACTACTACGTGTAATATTTTACTTTGACCAAAACAGATAAGACCGAATATCCGTCTCAGGAACGAAGCCGCCCAGGAAAAAAACCCTTTTTTGGGAAAATTAAAAACCTGTGTCCGTGGCATGCACGCAGAACTTAACCTGAAGTATTAACAAATACAAGTTTGAAAAAATTAAAGCCAAGTTCTGATCGTTCCTCCGGATATCGGAAACTACGGACCATGTCCGGACATGCATTACATAAAAATCATTTAATGAACAAATATGAAAAAAGAATACCCCGGTACGTTGAATATGAAGAAATTTCGATGTCTCTATCGAATGAAAAGCTCGCTAGAACTGACGCTACCTAGACTGACCAGTCTATTTATACGACTGACTGATCAGGTGACCAAAACCGGTCAAACAGGTTTTGCAAGTCAGCAGCCAGGACAATAGTTCTCCGACTATACGTTGTACCGCGGAGAACTATGAATGAACCAGTGTAAATTTTCAGCTTAAACAGTTGGACTTAGGTGTCGAAAGTATTCACAAAACTTAGATATGCTCTAACCTATGTCTTTTGTAATACACACGATGAATAAAACAATTATATCATATTTATGGTTTGACTGGAAAATAAACTTTACCATGACAGCCAAGTCTTTGTTAAAAAAAAAGTTTTATCCTGCTTAAATACATGAATAGATTTCCAATCGATGATCATATTTATTATATTTATCGTATTCATTGCGTTGGACATAGTAACAATTCCGCACTAAGTAAGCCGCTAACAGATTTTATGTGACATGTAAATTCTCTTTTGTGCATAAAATTGAACGAAAAAGAGGATGAACACAAGTGTTCGTAAAGAGTAACTTTTGTAAATAACACCGATGAAAAGTCTTACCTCTGCTTAGAATCTTCTGATATGTAGTACTTCCAGTCGACTTATTGTCTTTATTTGTAGAAGCATTTGAAGAACATACGCATCTTCCATCCGGTGCGAGAAAACCAGTCATATGAGAGAGTGTAGTAGAGGGGAATACGTCTCTTTTCCTACGACCCACATCTTTTGAAGAGGTTATTATTGTAGAGGTTGTTGTTTTAGGGGTCGTTGTGCTGGCTGTGGATGTAGAGTTTGTTGTTGTAGGGGTCGTTGGGCTGGCTATGGTTGTAGAGGTTATTGATATAGGGGTCGTTGGGCTTGGTGTGGTTGTAGAGGTTGTTGTTGTAAGGATCGTTGTGCTGGCTGTGGATGTAGATTGTGTTGTTATAGGGGTCGTTGGGCTGGCTGTTGATGTTAAGTTTGTTGTTGTAGGGATCGTTGTGCTGGGTGTGGATGTAGATTGTGTTGTTGTAGGGGTCGTTGAGCTTGCTGTTGATGTAGATTTTGTTGTTATAGGGGTCGTTGGGCTGGGTGTGGATGTAGATTTTGTTGTTGTAGGGGTCGTTGGGCTGGGTGTGGATGTAGATTTTGTTGTTATAGGGGTCGTTGAGCTGGGTGTTGATGTAAATTTTGTTGTTATAGGGGTCGTTGGGCTGGGTGTGGATGTAGATTTTGTTGTTATAGGGGTCGTTGGGCTGGCTGTTGATGTAGATTTTGTTGTTATAGGGGTCGTTGAGCTGCCTGTTGATGTAGATTTTGTTGTTATAGGGGTCGTTGGGCTGGCTGTTGATGTTAAGTTTGTTGTTATAGGGGTCGTTGGGCTGGGTGTGGATGTAGATTTTGTTGTTATAGGGGTCGTTGGCCTGGGTGTTGATGTAGATTTTGTTGTTATAGGGGTCGTTGGGCTGGGTGTTGATGTAGATTTTGTTGTTATAGGGGTCGTTGGGCTGGGTGTGGATGTAGATTTTGTTGTTATAGGGGTCGTTGGGCTGGGTGTTGATGTAGATTTTGTTGTTATAGGGGTCGTTGGGCTGGCTGTTGATGTAGATTTTGTTGTTATAGGGGTCGTTGGGCTGGGTGTGGATGTAGAGGTTGTTGTTGTAGGGGTCGTTGGGCTGGGTGTGGGTGTATATTGTGTTGTTATAGGGGTCGTTGGGCTGGGTGTTGATGTAGATTTTGTTGTTATAGGGGTCGTTGGGCTGGCTTTGGATGCAAAGTTTCTTGTTGTAGGGGTCGTTGGGCTGGGTGTGGATGTAGAGGTTGTTGTTGTAGGGGTCGTTAGGCTGGCTGTGGATGTAGAGGTTGTTGTTGTAGGGGTCGTTGGGCTGGCTGTTGATGAAGATTTTGTTGTTATAGGGGTCGTTGGTCTTAGTGTGGTTGCAGAGGTTGTTGTTGTAGGGATCGTTGTGCTGGCTGTGGATGAAGAGTTTGTTGTTGTGGGGGTCATTGTGCTGGCTATGGTTGTGAAGGTTGTTGTTGTAGGGATCAATGTGCTGGCTTTAGTTGCAGAGGTTGTTGTTGTAGGGATTGTTGTGCCGGACATTGTTGTAGAGGTTGTTGTTGTAGAGGTCGTTGTGCTGGCTATGGTTGTAGAAGTTATTGTTGTAAGGGTTGTTGCAGATTTAGAGGTAAGAGTTTTTGTTGTTGTAGATGCCGATGTAATTTTTGTACATACACATGGTTCCGCTTCCGCTCCACAACAAAGAATCTTAATGTACGCAACAAATCCTAAAATTTAAAGAGATCAACTTTTGTACTAACAGAACAATTTTCAATTTCACAGAATACAGAATATTTCAAAAATACGTGCAAACTAAAGTTACGAAAAACTGTGACACAAACAGTAATGTATAGGCATTTACATAACCTTTACAACGAAGCGATGCTATTTTAAAACAAGAAAAACTGTGATACAAAGTATCACAGCGGGCCCACAAACAGATCTAACATGTAAATATTTTGAAGTTGGTGATGGCTGATGTCGAGTCAAGGCTATGAAGGAATTCAAAGAGACCTATTTTGGTAAAACATTAGGCTATGCACAACTACAGTTTATATTAAACACTTCTTCCAAATTTCAGTACAACTATAAGTTTTACAGGGGACAGTTTTGTGACAGACAGACAGCACTAAATCAATATGTCTCTTGCTTACTCTCGAAAAGACATAAATAAGGCAAACCAAAGTTACAGTTCTTGCACAAGCACAGCTGTCAATGGGTTTAAAGTAATTCCTTTCCATATACACATACTAGTTCATTTGTATAAACCATTTAAAGCAAAAGAACAACAACTCAGATATTGATGTCACTGGTTTTTAATATTGCAACTTTGTTTGAGTATGATAAACCTGTTTCACTATGCAAACAAGTCACTTTTTGGGCAAAAATAGTCATTAAGATTTTATCTCGACACAAAGATTTGTAAATATTCAGCCACAAAAAAATTAAACATAGATTACAGATCAAGATTTTGTTAATAATCTTTTAAGAATACCTTTTTGTTTTGTAATATAACATTGGAATGGCATAAATTGGTTATAATAACCGAGACACGTTTTCTTGTAAACAAGTCCTGAAAAATCTGAACAAAAAAAGTTTATAAATCTTGAAATTGAAAAAACATGCAATAATTACATGTTGAACAATACCTGAAAACTTTCATAATAAGAAAAATACCTTAAACTATTTACATGATAGGATAACAGCACATGATCAATCTTATAAAATGCACCCAATTCAGCACTTTAAATAAGTTTCTAGAAATGTGCAGATTATACTTGACATTTTGTATGGCAGATAGACAAATTTGCCTGGTAATTGAATTTTTTGTCAGAATAAACAACAAAAATTATTATGTTAAAGACTATAAATGTCTGACATTCAGTCAGACAGCAGCACTTTTTTAACAGACAGAATAAAAATTTCTCTGACATCTGAAACAAACAGGTACTTTTCAATACTCTAAAAGTATTATGCTAAATGTTTTCAGACTTCTGTTTTACAATTGCAACATATAAAAAAAAAGGATCAGTTTGCTTACATAAAAAACTGGCTAGTGAAAATGCATGCACAGTGTACAACAATAGCAACATCACTTCATTTAGTTATATTTCTAAAAAAAAAGTAGCCCACCAATGAAGAAGTCTGCATCCATTAAATAGTTTTTTTTGATGTAAAATACTGGAGACCTTGACTCAAGACATAAAAAAAACAAATCTTTAAGCAAGCTTTTCACATGTTCAAAGGTCCATTACTATTTTCTTTTAAATCTTGAACCGTAACGGCGTATTCTCAGAATACATACTGCATCAAATGTGAGCATATTGTGTTGAAAACGAATTAATACATTATATTTTGCCTTTTCAAAAACAAAGTACGTTTCCCAGTTTCCAAATATCTTTGTAATTTACAAGTCTCTCATAGAGAGGCTGTAAATATGTTGTACATAAATAAGTATGTCTATCTTGAATTATAATTGAAGAACTTTACTTCCAATGATGTGCAAAGTATATGTGTGACTGTTAACAACATTCAGTAATGCAAAAGTAGGACAAAAATATCACCCAGGTCAATCTAAGGAAATACACAAACATTTACTCGTTATTCTGCAGCAGTATTTCAAACAGGGAAATACTGCATTGCTGTAGTAAAGTTTAAGAAACCAGTTTCAAACTGTATTTCCCTGTTACAATTCCAGATTTAAAAGAAAATTGGTTTGGTGTTAGAAATGAACCTTTAATGTGAATGTGTTTAAGAAATTTGAACTTAATTACTAGAAATATACATCAATTTCAAATTATGGTGACTTTGACTTTTAAGAAAAGAGAGATTAAAGTAATTCAGCAACTTCTTGACATGCTTTTACTATACATCAAGTTTGAGGTTAAGAAACTTCATCAACTTAAATTGTTACAATGGCTGTCTTTAAACAGTTAAACAACACATTTATTTTATAAACTTGATTTTGTTAAAAAATTGTTTCTTGTACGACTAGCGTATCAAAAGAAAACAATCATGATAGTTATATAAAGATATTTCAAATGATAGTTATATAAAGATATTTAAAATGTTATCAAGATAGAATTAAACAGCAAAAAGTATGGCAAGTATAAAATCTGATACATGTGCAACGCTCAAAAATAAAATTTATGACTAGATTATAGAACTGACCTGTAGACAAACAATTCATGAACATCTTTAAAGAGATTTTGTTTTGATTTTTATCTTTAATACCAAAGGTAAGCATGGTTGATTGCATTAATCAGTGCTTCACAATCTACATTAATCGTCGCGTCCTGCATGACAAACAACAAACTTTGATAAAATCTAGTTATGCACAGTGCAATATAATGATTGATAATTTGAACAAATGTGTTCATGAAGAAAGTAGACATGCTAGAAGAGAAAATAGTTACGTAAAATTCTTTAAAATAATATCTATGACTAGTAACACAAAATAAACATAAGGACAAACAATTTATACATGTATATTTTAATAGAGGTATTTTTCACAAACATTGACAGAACAAAGTTGTGGCTAGTATAAAAGGTAAGGATGTGTAAAAATCTATATAAATTGACATCTGTGACTAAAACCTATAAATTGACCTAGGGACAAAAAAATTGTGGTACATACTTTGAAAAGCTGGGGTATTTTTATTTTGATTTGGGGAATTTTTGTATGGTCTTATCAAGCACTCAATGTTTAAAAGTCTACAAAAGTTAATCCTTGTTGACTACTGCCCAAATAAAATCAAAGTGGTGCCATATCAAAATAAAGATGTCAGGTGTAAAAATAGTACACATGTTATAACCTCAAGATACTTGAAAGTAAATTATGACATATGGACAAAAAAATAAATACATGTTTTGTAAAAGATCATGATCTTTTACATTTTGAGCTCTAATACTTTTTAAAGTATTCAGTGTTTGCAAGATAACATAAACTGAGACTTGCCGCGTTTCTTGTTAGGTAAACATATTAAAAACTGTAACAGTGTAACATAATGACTATACATATGAGATCAAGAACATATCATATAAAAATACTTGTGGCAATCATCATAAATATTATGTATGTAAAACATCTGAAAAAATAGAACTTCTAACTAAAATACTGTTGTAAAATAAAGCACTAAACATATCTACATTTAACAAAGCACTAAACATATCTACATTTAACAAAGCACTAACCATATCTACATTTAACAGTCAGGGGTGAAACGGATTCAAGTAACTTTTGCGTGAATGTATTGCCATAATCATAACCATTTCCAATATATATCTATGGCTCTGCTAAACAATGATTAAAACACTTAAAAGTTTTATTCACGTTTGACAACTTTTTAGAGTTAATTTTGATCAAAAATGACTCTACACAGATGTTACAACATGTCCCTATTGAAAAATTTATCACCTAGCAAATTAAAATAATTTTACAACTTTCTGCATCATCTAAAGTGTGCAATATATACTGCAATAAAACCTCTTGCCAGAACAAAAACGTGTTATGCTAGGCCTTTGAAGAAGACTTAATGTGACCAATGACAAAAGAATTTTAGCAATAAATCAACTATATCTTACTGAATTATCATGATTCTGAATTAGGAAGATTACATTTATACATTTTCTGACCAGTCAAGGGAAATCTAACAAAAACAATACATATTTGGTGAAGGTGAAATTGTCATTTGTACCTAAAAAAAAATTATTCAAGTAAATTGATCAAAACTTAATCATATAAGAATTTAGATCAAGCATTTTTGTAACAAAAATATTTTTTTATTATTTAACTTTCTCAATTTCTTTGTTTAAACTCTAGTCACTTACACCCCTGAGTGATGTTAGAGCAACTTTCAATGTTACATGTATTGTTACTCATTATGTGTGACATTTCTGAACTTATTGTCAGAAGTCACATTAGCATAAAATGAAATGGGTAACAATGAAACAAGGACCATAATAATATCATCCTCGTCAATACTCCGCAGTTTCTGGTCAATCACCTTTTCCAGTTCTTGTTTAAAAAGGACAGCTTTTTTTAAGGGTCCATCATTGGTTTTGAACATGACCTCTGTTCGACAAGTGAGTATGCCCTGGTCATTGTTGCATAATGGACAGACTCCTTCAATGAAGCCTTTAGCTCTACATCCTGAAGAAGACAAAAGTAACTATATTCAAATGGATTCTTAAATGCATGCTACAACAATGTTTGGAGTTCTATAAATATTGTTAGTTATTCTGTAGTATAGTTTTTAAAATATGTTGCAAAGTATAGTTTTTTTAGGAAACAAGACTTAACACTTTTTGAGAATGGTACAACAATTGAAAAGCTGTAAATTCAAATTATAATATTGAGATTTACTTATACACTCAACAAGAAGAAGCACACGTTTTAGCAATTAAAACTATATAAGTTTTTATTACAAATTGCATAACTCATTTAAACATTCTAAAAGACAACAAGTTATTATAATATACAAATGTGCAGAATAAAATACAGATATATATCAAGAGTAACACCCATGTAAACTGGCAATTTACAACTAAAATTAATGTACATTCAAAGCGCAGTCATGTCTATGCCAAAATAAAATTTACCTAAATATTTATATATGATAAGAAACAAAATGATGAGAAAGTTGAATAAATTCACAAACCTTCTTTGTCACAGCATGGGTAAACAGAAACCCGGCAGAATTCAGGAATTGTAATTTTCACTTTCTCATTTTCACAAATAAAGTCTCCATCATTGGCAAATGTTGCACCATCTTCTGGATCAATGCTTATCGCATTGTCTTCTGGTAAGAACTGTTAAAACATACAAATGCATATATAAACATAAAATAAAAGAAAAGTTTATTCAATTTGGGTTTTGTTTTAAGTCAAAACAGTTGCAACTGGTAATTTGTAATCTTAAGTGGGTTGTATTGCTCATTAAATTGCCCTTATATGCATCAGTACTTGAAATAAGCTTAATAAGCTTCAAGCTTACCTCACAAGAGCTTGTAAACTAATTTTATGGATAATTCGCTGGAGACAATACCAGAACACATTTTTTAAAAATTTATGCGAAAGTAATGCAAATTTTGGTGATGCATGAAATATCTGAAAGCAACAATGTCAAAATTGTTTGTAATATAGCGTATTGGAAACCCATAGTATTGTGTAAAACAAAACTGGAAGGAACAATTGTGTCAAATACAAATAAAAGCAAAATTGTTGAAGTCACATAGTATTTGTTTTACTGTGTTTCACAAGGGATATTTGTTAAATGGCATATTACATTCTGCTCATGTACTTGTAAGCAATAAAAGAACAAATGAGCACACCTGAAGAGTGGATTCTCTTGTAATGCAAAGTGTTGTGCTATTTCCATGAGATTTAGCATATACAAACGATATTTCTAGGAGGTCATCCCGACGAAAAGCTATGGTAGCCTTCTCACTGAAGAGACATACTTTAGCTGTAGCACTTGTATCTTTCACACCTAAAATCCGTACTGGAAGTGTGCCCTCTTTACACATTTTCACTGGAGAAACCTGGAATATATGTAACTAGCTATGTAAACTGTCAACAACTTTACTTAGAGCTTATTTGAATTTTTTTAACTTGTTTACTGCTGAATGCAAAATGATAGTGTATGTATTTAAATGTAAATTTAGTATTATTTACTCTAGCCATATTGTGGTGATACAGAATAAATAACAGAAATCACGATCATTGTCAACATCATGAACACTGTTTTTGCTATGCTTTTCATTTAAATATTGTATGCTTCTACTGTCTACTATACGAATGAGATCTTGCATTTGAATAATTTCAATTCATTTTCAAGTGTTTGTACAATCTCTGTTGCATGAGAAATTGAAATTCTACAATATGAAAATATTTCGCTAACATCTGATGATTTGTCATGAACGTTATTTTAAACGTATGAACTGGAATTATAAGCAATTGCATAATGAAGTCTTTATTTTTTAAAAAGCACGTACAATGGCATTTATTATCGAAATGTTGATCAAGCAACTGACAATTTCTATGACATAGCTGCAAGGAACAAGTTCCAATACCATATCATATGATCACAAAATGAAAGTCATATGGAAACTAACCAGTTTTAAGTATTTTAGTATATGTTTACAGGAACAAGCCTTTGTGAGAAATTACAAATATCCTCATTGTTTCCATACATGTATCTGTGGCAATTTATCTAGCAGATGAGAAATAAATACATGTATCTTGAATCAAAAAAAATATATATAGCTCACCTCAACAACTTTAACTTTGATTGTTGATCTCACATTTGTGTCTAAACTGGCCCTCAGTGACCTCTTCTGCCCTGGCTGTGGTACCTCCTCAGGAAGCAGAGGTATTTCCTGTGGCGATGATTCTGTAATAGGCTGGGTATATCTAAATGTGCTGTTGCTGGTCAGCCAAAAGCCGTCAGTTTTCTGTACCAAGTTGCTAAATTTGAAAGTCAGCCCAATTTTCATCTGATTGAATTTAGACTTCTGGTAACTTCTCAACTGGTGGATGCTACCGCTGTTGTCCATGACAACCATATTAAAGTATGTCATTGTTGCCTGTTTATTTTTGTACGAGAGCAGCTCTACTGATTTCTTTAGGATTTTTGCAGTAATTTCAACATGGTCTTGATCTTTTGACTGTGACTGGCAAAGAAGCAATATTAACATATAATATTTCAATGTAACAGTTCATATTCTTGTACAATGTTGATGTATATGTTAAGTGATGGATTAATCATTATTAGAATAAGTGGATGTTCTCAAAAATTAGATGTATATCCTTTAAAATGAAATTAGTTTCCAATACAGCAAATAGTATACAGGCACCTAAAAAAAGTTATGGTGAAATATACCGAAAATCTCATATCAGCTTGAAGTCAGATTTATATTTTCCTGGCAAGTTCTGAAAAAATTCTTTCACTGCACATTTCACCTTATTTTCTTTAAATACTGTTGAAAGTTAACGTTTATGTACTTGCCTTGAGCACCTCTTTAAAACAAATGCATCACATTTTCTCATTTAGTAACAACTCTTTAAAAATCTTAGTATAAAGTATGGGTGTATATGTTCAAATGAAAAAGCATACAATTTCTACAAAATGGTAAAAAATAACTTAAACTATATATAATACAGGCTAACAACACTTATCATGCAGGTCAAATAGCATAATCAATCTTACAAAATGCATCTGCTTAGTACATCCTGTTATATGCATGTTTGAGGAATACAGCATACAATTTTTATATAGTGAAAAATAACTTAAACTATATATAATGCAGGCTAACAACACTTATCATGCAGGTCAAATATCATTAAAAATCTTACACAATGCATCTGCTTAGTACATCATGTTATATGCATGTTTGAGGAATACATCTTCCAGGAATTTATGCTTAAAAACCTGCTGCTTGTATTTATTGTAACAATGAGGCAGTGTGATGTGCTTGACAAGACAATGTTATAAGTGGTAACATGTAGTTGAACAATAAACTTATAATGAATACTAATAAGTGAAAATACCTGCACAATATAGACCACTACAAGCCTCACTAGTAATTTTTGTATATGTTGTAAAGCTTTAATTTTCTGGTATTAAAGCAAACAAACTAAATCAAAGTACCAAAGTAGTGTTTGAAATGTCTTACTAATTGCTGAACTGTTCAGGTTGTATTACTCTTATAAAACACTATTTCAGATTTGTCTATTAGATATGTTAAAACATCAAAAAAATTACTGCATTTAGTTATAGCTTTACTGACCCACTAATTTTAACAAACGCTCATATTCAAGGAGTACATCATCATTTGGCTGAATGCCAGATAAATCTAAAGACATTATATAAAGACCACTTAATGTTCTTACTCTACTCAAAGCTACATAACTCATAGCTTTTTGAAATACTTTACAACCAATGTCAACAGCAATTTCATCCACAGAAAGACCTTGCCACTTTATGTATAGTTGATGCCCAGCATAAGCATAATGGAAATTGTCTTCTAAGGATATGTCGTCCACTTATGAAGTAATCTGCTTCCATTGAATAAATGGGTATAGCATTTTGCATTCCTGGGATTTGCAGTGTTTCACCAACAGTTTTGTTGTCAAATAAAACATGTATTGTAGTTACATTGTTGTTCGCATCTGTATTAATATGGACAATTGTTCCCATAGCACCATTTACTAACCCTTCCTTAGTATATATATTACGCAACAGCATAACTTTAGAATGAAGTTTAACAATTAACTCTTTTTCTAAACCTCCAGCTTGTCTTCTGTCATCAGGCATTAAATCTTCAGAAACATTTCCGTGATGGCCAATGTCATCAGGTGCAAAATAATGATCAGCTTTAACAGTGTATTTCTGAGAATCATTTGCATTTAAAAATTTATTATTGTATTGAGTCACCTGGTTAACAGTGGGATATATATGTAAAACCTGTTTGTTTGCAGGTACTTGCAAAAGTCTACTTTTAAGAAGTTCTTCATCCTCATATGTTAATACACCAAGACATGCTCTGTTTAATAAATTTGCATATATAGTATCTGAAGTCTGCCTCATATTTTCTAGTAAAAAAATGGCTGAAATAGGGACCATAGCAATGAATTGTAAAATGCAAATGAGCCATGAACAGGTCTCAATTGAAAAAAATCTCCAACAGTTATCACATTCAATCCACCAAAAGGCTGCAAAGATGCTTTTATTTCACACAGTCTATTGCTAATAAATGTCAACATTCTACTACTGACCATGCTAATTTCATCTATAATAACAGTGTGAATGTTTGTGTATTGTCTTCGTAGTTTAGACAGAGCACAACTAGAAAGCGAACTATATTCTAAGAATCTATCGACAGGAATTCTCAATGCTGAATGAAGAGTCATTCCTTGAATATTTGCCGCAGCAGTCCCAGTTGGTGCGCAAACTAACACAGGAGATCCCCCTATGACAGTAGCATAATACAATTGAATATAAGCAATAAGCACTTTAGTTAGAAAAGTTTTGCCAGTACCAGCACCACCAGTTATAAAAATATGGAATGGCTCTTTTGTGTTTTTTAAAGTATTTTTTACATATTGAAACACAGTAGTTTGAGATTTAGTCAATTCAGTTAAATAGTTATTCAGTTCATCAATAGACATACTACACTGTAATGAATGCATATCTTGAATATCGTTGCCATCCATTATAACAGAGCCGACAGAATCTGATACAGAAGGTACATCATCTACATTGCCCACTCCTGGCTGAATGTCTCTGTTTTCAGTAATAGTCATTTGAGTATTATGACTTTCTAAACCTGATACTATATTGTCATATAGGTGAATTCTTCTAACAGCAGTTTGCACTTCATCAGCGAAGGAAAAATGCACAAAATCAACAGCTGTATCAAGCAAATGCCGTTTATGAAAGAAAGCATCACGAAGACATTGAAATGGTTGGATTAACTGCTCTTCCTTAGTATGTGGCAACAACAATATCAATATAGAGTAGTAATAGTCATCACTGCAAGGACGATAGTTTGGGAATGTAATGACAGCTGCATGTGACCTCTTTTTCATCCAAACATTATATTTTGTAATATGAATTCTTTCAAGCATGCGCACATTTCTTGCATTACAGTTGCTTGGAGTAGCACATTTTTGATACCAAGAAGCAAATCGATACAAACTTAAGTCAGCTTTATCCTGTGGCCTATGATAGTAATAGTCAACTATGTTCGTTTTGAAAATCTCTGTGCTGTTTTCTGGTAAACTTTCCAATTCTCTTTTTGGCTTCAACATTTTAAAGCGTTTATTTAAAGGCCTTGTATTTAAGTAAACAACTCGACGTGTTGACTCAATCAAATGAAAATTACCCAAACGAAAAGCTGCTTCTTGGGCACTCATTTGTCGATGTTTTAAAACACATAATCCTATTCTGTGAAGGCGTTGGTGTTTGGGTAAAGCAGGATTTTTCTGAAATATGTTATTGATCAAATCACCTAAAGCGTTTTTCAAGTCCTGAGGTTCTGACTTACAAAGATAAGAACAAACATAATATGCCGCTCCTTCTGCATTGCAAATAAGCTGAAGATCCATGTTTGCACGCCAATGTCTCAAAATTGTTGGATTGTAAGCATTGATGTAAGTGTCATTTACAGTTCTTTTTAATTTGTAAAACTGTGCTTTACTTTGTGTTGAAGGCTCACTGTGAGTGATGATACTTGTGTGTTGCAGTTCCTCTTTTGGAAATCCAAATCTGCACTTTGAGCGATAACTCTTGGTACAATATGGCGAGTGGCTGTGTGTCTGTAATCTTGTCACTAAGTTCTGTAACTGGGCGTCATTGACAGCTGTAGTTGCAAATATAGTAGTATTTATATACTCTTTTAGCACAGCCCAAGAACTTCTACTTATGGATTGTGGCACATCTTTTATCCAAAGAAACATATGTATATGGGGACTTCCTCTGTTTTGAAATTCAACTCGATAAAAAATAATCGACAACAGTTCCAAGAGGTTTAGGCCCAGACAGTATTACAAATTTCAAAAGTGCTTTAAAACGCCGTTCAAAATGTGTGGCTGTTAGCAGAGGATCACTTTTTACATTAGTAGCAAAAGTTGCTCTAGCTGAAGCTTCAAAAAAGTCTATATTTTCAAGAGTCATTCCGCATTCAGGCCAGTGCAGGTCATTGGCTGATAAAGTCATAAATAAAGTTGGAGGTCCAAGAGTTCTAAACATTGCTAACAAATCATACAATGCATTTCGAAAATAAGCCACTGTTCCTCTAATTCCTTTTAAAAACATATATGAATTTTCTAGCAATGGTGATTCTGGGCCAATGTTCAAAACATCTCTAGCTGTAACATTTCTGTTGGCTTCGCCATTAGACAGTGAAGGTGTCTTTATTTTCATATTAATATTTACACACTGCGACAGAAGTGAAAGATCAAACGAAACAGCTGAATGTAATAAATATGTAATATTTCTGCGAAAGTCTCCACATTTGTTGTAAAGTCTTGCCTTGAAATACATTGACATAGGCATTTTTATAGGTCTAGGCATTGAAAATCCATTTACACCATTTGGAAACAACCAAGGAAAAGCTAGTACCTCACCAGATTCAACAGTTAAATTGTTAATAGGTTCATTAGAATTACTGTTTAATCTTATCTCATTATTATTTAAAGCATCGCTTACAGTTCTATTTGGTTGATTACTATCTATTGATGTAAAAGTTACATGTGTGTAATCAGCATCAAACTGAGAGTCATTTTCAATTGATCCTTCTTGACATGCTGTTTCTTGCATACTTAAAACAGTTTTTTCAATAGTTGTTGCATTTAAATCTGCGTATAGTTTATTATTGTGTGTCAACCACAAAAAAGCTCTGATAATATTGTAGCAGGAAATCTGCCTCCTTGCATGAACATCGACCTCACCATTTACTGTGCGAACAGTTAATACAGAATTAATGTCAGCAGTTTGAGGGATCTGATTAACAATATCTTTAATGTCAGATGGCAAATTGATGATTAGTCCCTTTTCAGCAAGCTGGCCACCAGGCAAAAGAACAATATTCATAAAAACCTGTACTTTTGCTACAATTTTTTTTTCATACCATGTCAAAACTTTCAGCACATCAGGAACCTTGGAAACATTTAAGTGGTTGCCAAAATAAGCAATGTTTGGTACTGTATTCTTTGCAATTTTGTTTTTACATGTTAGGCACAAAAAATGTCCGATTTCTAATCCCAAAGACACACTAACATCATTTTGTTTAGTTAATTTGCATGTTTGATTCTTAAAGAGAAACCTATGGCAACGCACACAACTCCAATGTGGTTGTTCACGAATATATGTTTCGTAACTTCTGTTGTGTTCCGGCATATTTAAGAAATTTTGCACAGAAGTGTTTTTAATGGAGTTTGAACATCTTCAACAACTTCACACACGTGTTGAACATCAAACATATCAATTGTTGACACGTCAATTATATTACTTGATGTTCTGTTGATACTGCTTTCAATGACATACTCAACACATTTAGTTTTGTTTCTCTTCTTCGGTTTCAATCTACTATGTAAACATTCGCTGGCATAGTTGTGATCATATTTTCTTTTAATTTTCATTGCAGCTGGTAATCTATTGGCGCATACTTCTTCTGTTGTTGAAATATTACAAATAAATTGAACATCCAACATGTCAACATTTTCCTGTGATACTGTAGGTGAGTCTTCATCATCAACTGTGGCAACATTTACACCAATACCACTACTTTTACTCCTAGGTGTCCTGCTTTTCTTCTGCCTTTTACGTGTAGAACCAGAGTCTAGCACATATGTATGATTAGTGTGTGTTATACATACAGGTGTAATTTCAAATCTTTGATTTGCATATAATATTGAAATATATCTTAAGAAATCATCCACTGTTGCAAATCGAAAAAATCCAGCAAAACCATTATCCACTGGAAAGCCATTCTGGTTTCTTGAATGAGAATCGCACATAAGCATCTGCCCAGAATGTGACTCATAATATACTGCAATGCTTTGTTCTCCAAAAGTCACTAACAGAAATGGTGACAACAGAACACTTTGATAAATAGAACTGGTAACATCTCTTTTTCCAACTTCAGGTCTTCCATATCTACCTACAGCACCATAAAAATAATCATGCATGTACACAACTTCACTTGACTCTGCAAAAACATGAACATTCCCTGGTAGGTCAGTGTGGCCAAGATATCTTTGTTCCCCAATATGCGTGATGATACTGCCATACAACGTGGTGCCCTCAAAAAGTATACTGTCTATTTCACGTGCACT
>JAFMSR010000142.1:0-80991 GCA_022818135.1 Saxidomus purpurata | reverse complement strand
AATGATTCAGTATAATTAAGTATTTCAATATCTCCGAGCTAATGGAAAAAAAACATGTATCAAGCTTATGTATTCATATATTAAACTTCGGGTACTGAGAAGTTGTTACACCAAAAAAAGACGTGCACACTGATCATGATCTACGCTATTTGTATATAGCAAGATAATGGGCTATGTAGTAATGGTACTATAAATAAACTTTTCACATTTACATCGATCATAATTTTCTGTAATATCTAGTTGGATTTTAGTTTCTTTAACGGATATCCGCTTGCTCCAGAACTGTATCATTCTAGTTTAAATATTTTTCTGTTCCTGCTTGCGACACAGTTAAAGACAATTCAATTTCAGTCAAAGTGATTATGACACGCACGTGTGAATTAGGCATGACATGTGTGAATAAACAAGTTAATTCAATCAATCAACTTACACAGACCGACTTTTTTGATGATTTAAACAATTAATCATTGCGTGATAATTAGAGACATTTAAAGATGTCAAGAAGAAAAATATGATAACTTATCAATACATGCTTATAGGTAATTAATAAAGCGGCATGTCATTTTCATAAAAAAAACACAACAGACTTCTTCTCTTTCTTTATTTATTGTATTGAACGAGCGCAGTAACGTTTCCATTGCTTTTGAACAAAAATATAAAAAGACGTTGCGGAGAAGCAGCAAAAATAAGTTTCAGACTCACATTTACAATTTTTTCAGACTTATTTCACAAAATTTAAAATTGTTTGACTCACTCGTACCTCCCATTTTGAACTATTCGGCTGAAATTTTGGGGGTTTCATTAAAGTCCTGATGTCTAATTTGTTGCTAAACTATAACGTGATAAAACAAAGAACTGCTGATGTATCAATACTGGTACTCTGCAATAATTAATTCACTCCGTTCCAACTTAAGAAATCTTATACATTAATATTTAAATTATGTTATCATACGTGGGCAACTTTACAAAAGCCTTCGAATCTTTTATCAAAAAAATTTAAAACTGTATAATATAAACACTTTTATCCAAATATCAATCATTACCGTACGCAAAAGACAATAAGAAACTAAAACTTATATATATTTATTTATAAAGCAAGTTTCCGAAAAGCTTGGGTACTTGTCGGTTATATTGTTTGTCTCGCTATAAGTCATTGTTGTAATGTTTACGGATGAAATAATAACACATTTTCGTTGTGAACGTAATACTGATACAGAAACACATTTACAAACTTGCTTTTTTAAATTATTGTACATGTTATTAAAAATAGAATTATTCTTTCCAATTACTAAGATAAGAAATGACAAATATATATAAATAAATATATAAATTTCATATATCTCTTGACTGCATTTATAACAAGGGTCATGGTCATAATTTCCTGTTAGTAACAATCCGACAAATGCTTTTATTATAATTACTCCAGTTTATCCGTGCAACAAAGTCTTCAATAAAACCGCAATTGTCCCAGATTGCTTGAGCTGGTTTTGGGTACAATAACAATAAAATATAATATAAACGATGATGTTTCGTAAAACTGGTTAACTTACCAAGAATTACATGTTCTGTGTTGCCACTTGTCACACACTTTGCACATGATCAGCGTCCTGAAGAGGACAAGGACCTCTTCTGTTACAAAAAATAGACATTTCAGTCATTGTTAATGTTTCTTAATCAACACAAAAACAAAAGCAACACTGATTACTAAATTTAATTACAAAATAACGCAAATAAATAAATCCTGTTTTTTTCAGCAAGTAAATCCACAGTATATCAAGGTCACTACACGCAGAGCAAATTTACTTAAATTCACTTAAAGGAATGTTATTATACTTTCAATTCGAGTTATTTATCTTGAATTTTTTTTTGAGTAATTCACTTAAATACCAATGAAATTCACCAAACCTTCAACAGTTTGAGCAATATCGTACATCACCAATGAAATTTTAGCATTTTCAATTATTTTGAGTAATTTTGAGTAATTTAATAAAAGAACACCAATGATTTCTTTCCGTTATTCACGCACATAACAATCAATCGCATCAAAGAAACCGAATAATTGCCGCCGCATCAATAAATTGGTTCTTATATACATAATCACCTAATCATCACTTAATTAAATTCATTACCTATTATCCTTTGTAATTGTCCCACTTATTAACAAGTATATCAAAAAAACCGAAATGCATTAAAATTACATCTTTTAATTGCGGACACAAACAACTTTTTTACACAAATAAAAATAACAACAAACTCGTTTATTGTATACATCACCATTTATTCAATACGCAAAATAACAATGATTCATTATTGTGATCGTTAGAAAACACCAATAACGAAATTCCACTTATAATTCAATATTTATATTTAATTATACCATATAACAAAACTAAAATATGTACATCGAAACAATATAATCACGGATAGGTCCGTGATATAATTGACTCTTATATATGAATTGGGGCCGAAACGGACATAAAGTGAGGCCGAAATGTCATGTGGCCGAAACGTCACCACAATTATCTTGAGGCCGAAACGTACTGGGGCCGAAACGTCTTGTTCCCCCGTAAGTTTATTTTATTTTTTGATTCATTTCGCAAGTCGTAAATAGCATGACGTTTCCAAAGATTTTAGGAATAAGGACACACGTGCATTTTCGTGTACATCATCCAAAACAAAGATCGTTTCGAAAATACACAATGGACAGCTGCAATACAGAAACTTTATTTCAGGATTATAAAACAACAAGGGAGCTGATAGAAAAATCCTTTAAAATTATTTGGGAGGGTGACCTTTTCATAGATTATCAAACAGTTATTTATTTTAAGAATCTAGCTGTGTCGTCCGGGCCAATTCGGTTGAGTTTCCGATTGGGATGGGGCAGACTTTTTTGTATGAAGCAAGCGATTCACATGATTTATTGTTCATGCTTAAGACATTTCTTTCTTCTTCTCTCCTCTCTGTTTCTTTTTCTAATTTCTTTAGCGAATTTTGAAATTTCATCATGCTATGGTGACAAAGATGTATGTCCTTCGATACAAAATATTTCAGTCATATCATTTCTGATTATAATTAGCACATATATTTCTAATTCCCAACTTTACAAAAAAAAAATATTTAATTGAGCGTAAACATACTAAGAAGTCTTGTTAAGGAGAAGAATCCAATAAGATAGTATTGTCTTTCATTCTTCTGCTTTTTCTCTTTGTATATTCCTGTAAATCTGTATGTACAATTAGTGTATATTATATATTTGGTAACAAAATATGTTTTAACTTAACTTCATGCAAAAAGAAATGAGTGTCTACATAATTTTCCTTAAAGAAAGACCTACATACTGTATAGCTCTCCGGAATGTGAAAGAAAACAAAAGTTATTCTTCTGTTAGATCTAGTTTGTTTTATTTAAAGAATAAATAATGTACACAGGCCATGTTTATCGTACTCGTATATGTACAATTTACATGAATTCCATGAGCAAAATGTCCGTGTTAAAAGCATTCAGTTTTTCAGCACACATTGACCGTCGTTTTCCCGTCGTTTTATTGCAAAGATATTTTTTAAAAATATGTTTTCTTTAGCATTCATTGTATATTTCTACACCAAAATGTAAACAAAAAAGTCTGGTTCAACACGTGTTTCCCGTTTCAAGTCGCGTCTAACATTCATGTTTCATATTTCCAACTGTAAAATTTTACTGTAAGTGCATGCACAATTTCCATAATTTCATTTTAAATACATATAGAAATGTACATGTAAATGAAATGTAAAAATTGTATATCCACACGTCTGTCATGTCTTTCGTTTAATTTAATTTGTAATATCCAAAGTTTATTGATTTGCAATCAACACCCCAAGCCCAAACTGAAAATGGAAAGATGGGAAAAATCATATACTTTGAAAGTAAAACCACAATTTCCGTGTTCACTGTCGGACTGGTATTACATGTAGACAGGGAACTTAATTTGACAGAAAATGTCAGTTAATTCACTTTTAATAACTAAAGATATTTTAAGAGGCACTGGATTTGTCAGTAGAAAACGACACAGATAACAAGTGCTGCAAATTCCGTAATCGATCTACTCAAATATTGATACTTCCTGAAATTTGACATTTTGTTTTTTGCCTTTTTGGCGAAAAATAAACAAGAGGATATTTAAAACGCATTTTTAAGAAAAAAGTATCACAATGATCACCAGACGTCATTATGAATTATGTAGGATGACATGTTACTGCAGTTATACAGAACAGAACAGAACATTTCTTATAATTTCTTATAGTTATAGTGGAAACTATTCGCTTTATCTTGAAGCACTGAATTTTACATACATGTACTAATATTGTCAATGCAATACTTCTTTATTTTTTATTTTGCCATGGTTACATTTGCAACAAGACATAAAATGAAACAACATATCCAAATACACATTGTTGAGTAACCTGTCATATAAATACAAATACTTGAAACAATGAAAACATTATTAGCGGGGTCAGTGGAATTGATATTTCATGAGAATACAGTCCTATAAAGTGAAAAGCGTGAAAAGCGTGCGTATTTTTACTATGGAATGTCATTCATAAAATTGTATGTCACAGTGCAAAGTATATACAGATCGATTTCTAGGTCATACGTGTTTTTGTACTTTTAAAATAGACTGCTCCAGTGCCCAGGTAAGTCGGGTCAACCAATCTTAATGTATATCAGAAGTTTTGGTACGAGAAAATCGTGCAACACTGGCCGCGTGGTTAAAACCGAGATATTTGAGCGTATAACATTGTATGTTTTACTTTAAGTTGCTGGTTCGAGCCCTAGTACGACTATATATATTTTTTATCTGATTAAGTTCAATTAATTTTTATCCCTTTTATTTCCAATAAAGGACATAATTCTGTGTTAGCTTACATGTACTCAGAGAAGATGAAATGTATACTATGTATTATAAATTTTACACAATACACACAACCGCTAAGAAAACAATACAAATTCAGCTGTTGTCAAAGGTGTTGGGGGAAAAATATAGAAAATGCAAATGATTTTTATCAAATGTAAACGTAGGTCGACATGGCATGCCTTGGGGCTGGTCCGGGTTGGGCGCTGGAGTGGTTTCCCCTCTGGTTGGAAAAAATCTAGAATTTTGTCAATGGTGAACTTTCAAGTACTTTACGCCTGATACATCACATTTAACCTAACTTTTACAACGATAGATCTTCAGATCAAAGAATGTAACGCGAATACTTGCATTTCTAGCTTGAATTTATCCTATTAACGAAGAACCACCAACAAGTTAAAATAAACCAGAAAATGTCACTGAAATGACGTATATTTTGCCGTGTTTTGTATCGACGTCATGTGTTGTCCCTAAAGAGACTATAAACACGAATAAAATAAAATGTTATAAAATATCTTTAACAAAGATATAATACATATTTTGTAAGAGTTACGATTGTTTCAAGAAAACACAAAATTTAAAAACAAAATTTGAAAATTGAATATTGCTCAGTCCGGAGATTGTACCACGATACACAAGCGTATGCAGTCAGCACCTATACCACTGTACCAGTACGACTTTGGTTATGAAATAGTGACAAATCTATTGATATACTGATGGCTAGTATCTTTTCTCTGGCTTGAGGCTTAATCTAGGTTTTAAGCCAACTGACGGGTTTCTTTTCTACAATCTTGGCTTGGTCTTGAGCCTTGGACAGTGTCCATTAGCCAGCTTTCAATGACCGATTTCTTTTCTCTAATCCAGGATTGGAAACGCGCTCGTGGCCATTGTATTTTCAAACCACCTATAGGGTAGGCTTGAACGATTATTTATCTACTATGAAAACACCAATAACTGCACCGTTATACTGTACATGTATATGCACCTGAGTACATGTAAATCAGGTGTATGTGAACTATACAAAATTAAACATTCTTTGCATATAGAGAACAATGGCCGCTAGATGTCTTGACATTTTTGAAACTTTAGAAAGTGAACTAAATCAAAGAATGGTTATTATTTTAATTAAGTGAGAGTTAACTACATGTAACTTGATTGTCAGATAGCCGGAAAAATTAAATTAGGTAATCCAATCAGTGGTTACTGTGATATGTGCATGATAGTAACTTCCATGCAACACTTTTTAGTTAAACTTCAACGGATTCCTACAAGAACTATAATTTGCATTAAGTTTAGTAAAAATTGATTTAACTTGATTGTTTATTGTCCGTAAATCCTTTAATTCAGTTAGAAGTTAATGTCAGTACCTTTCATGCAAAACTATTACCAAAAGTGAAACGCCGACGAAAAACTGACTCCAATAGTCGTCTTTGTGTTCCAAATTGTCGAGCTGAAAAGTCACCACTCTACTCTAGAAATTTGCATCGTGTACCAGCGCCCTATATTTTTTCCTTTTTTAGCGATCCAGCACTCTCACCTTACCTTAGCCTTATGAACTGTTGTCTCTCTCGAACCCAGGAATCTTTACATTTGTGCTTCTATAGATGATAGTCCCAGCTTCACTTTCACAGGGGCTCAAGATGGTAAAATCTTGTGGACGCTCAATCTCCAAAACCCTTGGTCAGAATTTAATGATACTTCATAGATTTGATAAGCACCATGCCTAGTTGTGCATGGTCCATGTTTCGGGTCACTAGATCAAAGGTCACAGGGGCTTGAGATAGTAAAATATTGTGCGGTTTTAATCTCCAAACCCGCTGGTAAAAATTTGATGATACTTCACAGAAGCCTTAAGATGTGCAGGTCCAATAATCAAAGCATCAAACATTACATACATTTTAAATACTGTGTCAGTGGGATGTTCTGGGGGTATTCATCACCTTCAGTGACAGTTCTAGTTTTGTTCTAGTTTTGTTTTATAATTAGGATTATATAATAAATATTCTATTTCAAAGTTTACAATTTCGCAATTTTTTTTTAGAAAATAATAAATTGGTAAAGACTACTTTGAAATCAGTATTGCATTTAATAAAAATAAATAGGAAGAAAAATGTCCTTCATTGTACGACCGCCTTTTCATAAACAGTTGTCTTCAGGATCAAATTATTTGTGCCTTATCTGTCACAACACACACTCATACTCCTCACCTACACCCGCACCGCCCCCTGCCCCCCATCCCCCACACCCTGCGCTCTGTGCCCCGCTGTCTGTTTCGCAACTTCCTATTCTTACGAAAAAGGTGATGATAACATTTATTTTGAATAGTTATTTTTCTCTGTAGTTGTACAGTACACAAATGTCAGAACTGTCATGTTTGCTGCTTATTATTTCTGAAAAGGTTTGCAAAACAAGATCACTACTAGTTGTGATGAATTATACCAAAAAATAGTAGTTTACATTTTAGGAACGTCACACAATGAACATGGAGAACTCATCATTGCATGCCTGTCAAATAATTATGTATTATCCATGTATGTTTTGAAGAATAACAGTAAGAAATATCGAATGTTTCCATGAAAGCATATCAACAGTGATGTTGAGTTCTTTGCCAGACTCTTCTGACCAATATTACAGTTGCCTGTTGCCAAATGTGTATATATTTAACTTACGAAAGTTTCTAGTTTCAAAATTGAAGTAACAACGCACTACTATAGTAACGTCGATCCTAATTGGTTACGTCATGTAACTTTGCGACTATCAAATAAATGGTCAGCTGATTTGTAATTTTGATATTTGCTACTGTCTTTACGGTTTTTAATGTTAACACATATATTGAACGGCTACTTTCTTTTACAGGTAGTGTTCTAAAAAATTTAGGAAAAACATTTACATAAAGAGCACTTTTAATCGAGCCTGGTTTTCTCGTGAAGCGGCATCTTTACACTAATTTGGTGGTGTTTAATATTTCATTATGATGGTGAAAAGGATAAAATTCAAAATAAAAAATGTATTTTTCCTAAGTCACGCATTTACGCACCCCTCTCTGTTACGCTTACAACTTATCAAAAAGAAGGCTAGTTATTCAGCCGTTCGTCTGTCCGTCAATCTTTATATATCATTTACACTTATGCATTGTTATGTATGTAGTGAGTTGGTTTGGAAAGATAAAAAGATAAGTGATACGTTTGTCTGTGTAGTCCTGAATAAATTAAAAATTATGGAAACAAATATAATATTTAATATATAATATGTGCGTTTACTTTTCGTAACAATGTTACATTAATAGGAAACAAATCCCTGAGTTACGGGAAAATAACTTCTATGTACCTTTCCCCTATCTTTTCTCCACCACCTCTCATTTTCCTGCCTGCCTGCATCATTATACCTTCCTTATTCGCTCGTTCTTTCCATTTTCGTCTGTCCGCTCACTCACTCACACGTTATAATTTTATCGTATTCATTATGTACTATGAGACATTTAGCGCGTCGGGTTTTTATTTGCCTAAATTTTGATAATTTTATAGACTTTATTAATTAATACATTCCGTCAGTCACTGCGGTTTTTTAAATGAACGACTATCACAGTGCCGTTAATAGCATGTTTCACGTAATACCTGTGCAATTTTCCCCAAACTAGGATTGAAATCAGTACAAAAGAAACGGACAGTGGTTTGACCAAGACAGAGAAAAGAAATCCGCATTAGCTTGGATTCAATCCTGGATTGAAACTCGGCTTGTTCAATCTAGGTTTCAAACCAGGTTTCGAGCCAGAGAAAAGAAATTGGCCATGAATATATTGATCTTTATATACAAGAATGCTTCACCCCCTAATACATAAAATAAATGGAATGACCCATGTTTATAAACACATTGTTTACGAAATCGAACAGTATAACTAGAATTCGCTATTTTGGACCTTGTCGTGACCATAACATTATTGAATATGGGGGAATCGATATAAAACCATAAACCGTGACAAAAATAATCTTCTGTATGTTGATATAAGCCACACGGTGGTCTTTATAATAAATGTTTTAACGAACCCAGCAGAAAGGATCACTGGCGTATTGGTATGAAAGGTGAAGTCAAGATCGGTGGGTGTCGAGTTCGAATCTCAGTCTAATTTCTTTTTTATGCCCCCGAAGGGTGGCATATTAAAATCGCACCGTCTGACCGTCTGTCCGTCCGTCCGTCTGTCCGTCCGTCCGTGCGTCCCCACTTACAAATTCGTGTCCGGACTGTAACTTTGTCATGTATTGAAGGATTTTAAAATAACTTGGCACACATGTCTAGCACATCAAGACGACGTGTCGCGTGCAAGACCCACATCCCTACCTCAAAGGTGAAGGTCACACTTGGAGTATGAAGGTTATGGAATCCTCTATATATGCACACATTCGTGTCCGGACTGTAACTTTGTCATGCATTGAAGGATTTTCAAATAACTAGACACACATGTCTAGCACATCAAGACGACGTGTCGCGTGCAAGACCCACGTCCCTAGCTCAAAGGTCAAGGTCATACTTAGAGTTTGAAGGTAATGGATTCCTCTATATATGCATATATGCACACATTCGTGTCCAGACTGTAACTTTGTCATGCATTGAAGGATTTTAAAATAACTTGGCACAAATGTCTAGCACATCAAGATGACGTGTCGCGTGCAAGACCCACGTCCCTAGCTCAAAGGTCAAGGTCACACTTAGAGTTTGAAGGTAATGGATTCCTCTATATATGCATATATGCACACATTCGTGTCCGGACTGTAACTTTGTCATGCCTTGAAGGATTTTAAAATAATTTGGCACAAATGTCTAGCACATCAAGACGACGTGTCGCGTGCAAGACCCACATCCCTACCACAAAGGTCAAGGTCACACTTAGAGTTTATAGGTAATGGAATCCTGTATATATGCATACATTTGTGTCCGGACTATAACTTTATTATGCTTTGAAGGATTTTAAAATAACTTGGCACAAATGTCTAGCACATCAAGCGGATGTGTCGCGTGCAATACCCAAGTCCCTACCTCAAAGGTCAAGGTCACACTTAGTGTTTAAAGTAATGGAATACTGTATGCATGATTACTCTGTCATGCATGGAAGGATTTTAAAATTGCATAGCACATTTATTGAGCACATGGAGAGGACACAGACTGTGAGGCACCTCTTTCGGGGGCATTCGTCACTTGTGAGGGACAGCTCTTGTTCTTTTCTTTTTGAAAACATCGTAAAAATCTTTTATTGTCGATGTAAGCGACGAAGAAGCAACAGACACTGCCAGCAGCTGTAGCAACTATTCTGACACAGACAGCGCATTTGAATATTCATAATTATTGTTCATTCAATAAAATGCTATATATAAAATAAAAACGGAATACAATAGCAAACCAAAAAAAATACGGCGTAAAAATGTGATAAATTTAGATCTATTACATGTACTAAGTTTAAAAAGAAAACAATATTAAAGGTTCAGGAAAAACTCGAACTCATATCCCCTTTGGTGACTATAAAATGCAAATCTTCCAACGCCAAGCCCCAAACCACTGAGCTATTGCTCTTTTACTAAAGTATGTCCCATCCCACTGTGGGACCTCAACTTTGACCTACACTAAAAAAAATCGAATGTTTCTTGAAAATTAAATACCCGTTTTGGGATGTAGAAAAAAGTCACCCACGAGAATTTCAATCGTTTGTGCATCAGTTGGCTCGTTTTCTCATATCGCTGCTTTTAATTTCTCTGTGGGAAAACGCTATTGTTTACATGGACGTTATATCACGGTGGAGAATCACGTGACTTTCATGATAGCTGCAACGGACAAAATGGCCGTTTATTTTCGTCGCTTCGGACGGATTTTATCAGGTATTTGAATACTTTCACGTTGCATTGTCTCCCAACAACCAGACTAACTTATGCGGAATGTTTTGCCAATTTCTTTGATAGCCCTACCATCGTTCTTGTTTCTATAGTTTTCTCAAACACTTAAAAATTCCGACTTTGGACTGCATGTCAACAAGAAAATTATGTGGTAAATTCCACGGACGAACCGTAAAATGTGGAAAATCTTCCTTAGTTTGTGTACTTCATAGAAAATTTTGTTACGGAAAGAAATATTGTTTCGATGCAATTTTAATGTGCACTTGATTTCAAGATTTTTCTTTTTTAAACAATATGGGGATGTCTTTTAGAAAATGATAGCACCAACGGACACGATAGCTTCCACGTACTGATCTAACGGACACGATAGCTTCCACGTAGCAGTACGCAAAGGTGCTGAAAATTTCCTTTTGATTGGAAGTTAGTTTCTTTTAAGAAGCATAGTGTAGAAAGTGTAAACTATATCCCTGTCCCGCCTGTATAATTAGCAGGTTGAAACAGTTTATGTTAATGGCCAGTGGAATTGCCTAACGCAAAACCTTGAATTTGCTGGATTATCAAATGTAAAATAACATTGGAACTTATTTAAAGGGTCTGTTATAAATAACAGTTTTACATCGCTGTTAATTTAAGAATTTCTTGAGTATTTTAGATTTATAAATGATTTTTCAACCAGATAAAGATAATATTCATAACACCCAGAGCTTTGGAGAAATAGAGACAACGTGTACTGGGTTAAACATGCCATTTACTCAAACAGAAATAATTATTGTTAAAACATGTAAAAGGTTGAATAATGGCAAGAAGGTTTGTAGAAGGGTGACATTGATACAGTTAGTAATTACAGAGGAATAACTTTACAAAGTACTTTGAGTAAATTGGTTACAAAAGTTATAAAAAAAATAGACTGAACTCAGAAAATGTTACGATGCTCAGGCTGGTTTTAGGCGAAACGTGGGAACTATGGATAATATTATTTGGCAAGTATTGAAGATAATAATAAGAGAATGTATGCAGTTTTGTGGATTTTACTAAGACGTTCGATTATCTGAGCTAGGGGTCAGAGGTAAAATGTTTGATATTGTCAAATTTATGTAGTACCCTAATGTAAGTACAACAACAAAATCCCCATGCATGCTTGGTGTGCGTCAGGGAGGATCATTTCCCCCTGTAATTGAATATTTATTTTATGAAGGTAACATATAAAGAATTACAATGTAAATCGAAACATATCTTTTTTCCATATGGCCTTCAAAAAAAAAAAAAAAAAAAAACAACAACAAACAACAAGAATTTAAAATATCTCTCTCTCTCTCTCTCTCTCTCTCTCTCTCTCTCTCTCTCTCTTTCTCTCTCTCTCAATCAGTCTTCTCTCACACACACGCATGATCTCAGATCTCAATCACACAAACGCAAAAGTATGTAATATTTTCATTAAACGGTATTTTAACAGTCACTCTGTTTACATATAAATATCATAAATAATTTAATCATTTATTAACACCTTCAAAATACATCCTTCAATTATTCGAGCAATTGCTGTAATGCTGCAATACAATATACGTATTAATTAGTCAGTCATGCATTCAGTAGTTAAAATATCAACATGTATATAATAATGATGATCCAATATCAATTACATTAATCATCATGTATTTCATACTTATATAAAGAAAAATTACAAAGTCCTAAAGAACACAAATATTTCAAATTTCGCCTCTTTTGTAAACAGTCTGTTAAACATGAAGAATAAAGTTATGCAACAAGAATTTTTTGTAATTTTCTTTAAATATTTTTATGTTTGCTGAAAATTTTATATCTAAAGGTATTTCATTCCATATGTTTTTACTGTAAGAAGAGTATTGTGATATGTGGAAACTGAGTGCTAGTTTTAACAAGACAAAGGTTATGATTTGTTTAAATGCGGACAAATAAAACATTCTTCAAAAGTCAGCTTTTAAAAATGGTTAATAACTTTACATATTTTGGAATTGTTTTACTACTGATGTTTTTTTAAACAACATATGGCACCTTAGCAATACAAGCTATGAAGACAGTGGAGACACTGATATCAACTTCTATTATTCATTATCCATGTATGTCAGTTAAAAATCAGTTGTAACTGTCTGATAAACTTATTGTACCTATCTTATATTATGGGTCTGAGTTTTGAGAACTAAATGAGTCTGTATTTTTGGAAAGAACGCACTTAAATTTCTGTAAACGTTTACTTGGTATAATGATATAAACAAAAATGACTTTATATATGGTGCACTGGTAGAACTTCATTCTTAATAAGTTGTAAAGTAATGGTTGAAATAGTACAAAAGGAAAATCATAGATATATTTAATGTGTTTATGATTTGATGTGCAGATCGTTAGAAATAAGGCCAAATAACAATATTTCATGATGTATGGTTATTTCAAGGTGTTGGTGATAATAACTTATTTAAAATATACTCAAAACTGGATTAAATGTTGCATTTTATACAAAAATAGATGTCTGATATGAATGATTCATCAAGAGCTAGAAGTTATATTCAAGTTTTCCATTTCATCCCTATTTACAATTAGTTAATATAGATAAGTTTAGAACTGCACTATGTAGATTTAGAGTCTTATCACATAGATTAGAAATTGAAGTAGGAAGTTGGTATAATTGCAATGGAAGAAAATGTAACTACTATTTACATAATGTTTTAGAGGATGAATTCCGTTTTCTTGCTAGAAGGCTCACTTTATGATAATCTGATAAAACGTTATCTAAAGATACCAAAACCCTAATTATCCTAAAATTAATTGAATAAATGACAACTGATGAAGTTAGTATCAACAATAATTAAGCTATGTTCGTACAAAAGGCTTTTGAGATTAGAAATCAATATTGTTACTATCATAATTTATGTATGCCTCATTCATCTCATGCTGTATATTTGTAGTACATGAGACACTTGACCTAAGGATACCTTACTGTTCTATAATTATGCTTTTGTATTTGTATGTGTGCGCATGAACCTATGGTCCACTTCGTATGCCAATAAATTATCATCAAATTATTTGGCGTGTTCGTAAATCAAACTACATTTGTACTTTTAATGTAGTGGCTTAATTCTGCCAATTCTTGTTTTCGTGTCTTCTCGAACAGTCGTATGTACGAATTAAAAAAAATAAAGTGCAAATTTGAATTGTCTTTCGGGGCCAAAGTTATCATGTCGGTGGGATTTAGATATTGAAACAGTGTTCTTTGTTTGTCGCTTTTGTGTCTTTTGTACATGAAGAGATGACACAATCAACATATTTTATAATGGCGCATTTCTACCTTTTTGTCATGCTACGTGGAAGCTATCGTGTTCGTTAGATAAGTACGTGGAAGCTATCGTGTCCGTTGGTGCTATCATTTTCAAAAAGTCATCCCCATTTTGATTAAAAAGGCAAAAATCTTGAAATCAAGTGCACATTAAAATTGCATCAAAACAATATTTCTTTCCGTAACAAAATTTTCTATACAAACTAAGGAAGATTTTCCACATTTTACGGTTCGTCCGTGGAATTTACCACATAATTTTCTTGTTGACATGCAGTCCAACGTCGGAATTTTTAAGTGTTTGAGAAAACTATAGAAGCAAGGACGATGATAGGGCTACCAAAGAAATTGGCAAAACATTCAGCATAAGTTAGTATCGGTGTCAGGAGACAATGCAACGTGAACCTGACAAAATCCGTCCGAAGCGACGAAAATAAACGGCCATTTTGTCCGTTGCAGCTATCATGAAAGTCACGTGATTCCCCACCGTGTATATGTGCGCACGAGATACTATGTCGACAAAAGAATAAGTTTGTGTTTTTGTCGTCTGATTTTGAGTGGCTGTAATCCAGTTTCTTTATATAAGAGACAAGTTTGGTAGCACCTGTAATGATCCAGTTTTAAACCAAAAATACTGTATCTTTGTTTTCTTCAAAGTAATTCACTTGTTTTTTTTTAGAATCTATTGAACTTTGTTTACCTTGTAGACACAAAATCTGCTTTAGCGCATGTAAACGTACTTACGGCCCCCCCTGTTTAAGCGGTTAGTTTAGAATGAACTTTTCCACTTGATGTATCGGCATGCAGATGTTAGACAAAAAGGTGTATAAAAATGTGTGCACATGAGTATTGCTACGGCAACAAATACTTTTGATAGAAGCTGCTGTCACCTTTAACCAGCATTTAAAAAATAACTGCTTTTCCCGTTAGCCAGATTCGTGTGCCTTGTCAACTTGTATCTGTTTTAAAACGACATATTACAAGATGCGGTACGTGTTTAGACAAAATTGCACGTGCTGATTCTTTGATCTATGCTGAAACAATAGCTATTAGCCGTCGCAAAGACAACTGAAGAGGCAACAAAATACACAAATACCTACCCTCCGTCAAATCTCGCGTTTTGATTTTAAACTGCTGTCAATGCCCGGCGTAAACTGCTGTCAACGCCTATGGTTGTACACTGTGGTGCAAGCACGCTTACAATTATGACTGTTTAAAACATTTTAATTTAATTCTTCGCAGACCCGTCAACTGATGAATACAAAAAATGTATATACATGTAGTTTAAAAGAAGGCTAGTCGGAGATAAAACTAAAATCCTAACAGTTTTCTAACAATACGCTCATGATACCTGTCGAGATTTCGTTACCATGGAGATAGACTTACATAAATGCTGCAGACCACATGCTGTTGTTTCAAAATAATCATGATTTTAGACATTTAAACACACGAATAAAATGTATATGCTTTGTAAGCACCGATTCGACGTCGTGAAAAACATACTATTATTTCTTACGTTTTAGAGTGACACGCCGGGTAACTTACATCTACTGTAGACGGTGTGTTTTCTTCAAACATTCAAAGCTTTTCCACGTTTCGGCCACAATAAGATTGTTCATGCTTGAAAGGTTTAGTAATATAACATAACCGATGTAAATGACGTTGTGGGCGACGCAGAGAAACACCTATTTATTTTCGATTGAAAAGCCCATTTTGCCTATTTCCTTGACGTTTTCGACTTTCCTTCATTTTATGACGTTACGCATGACGTCACACTGTACATGGAAAAACAGGCAAAGTTGCATACAGAACGGGTCGGGTCCTTTAGTTGCTTTCATTGACATTTTGTTTGATGTCCATTTTGGCTAAAAGAAAAATGGACACATTGAAGACGATTTGAGAAACAAAGAATGAAAAACATCATATGAAAAGTATTACAATGTTCACCAGACGTCATTATGAATTATGTACGATGACATGTTACTGACCCATTTTCTAGCTTTTTACAAGCTAATTTTTTTGACTATAATTAAATTGTGTTGCTATACCGTGCTACCAAATCCGATCATGCATTGGATGATTCGATTTGATGTCTGCCGCTCATCCCGGAGGTTGCGGGTTCGAGCCCCACCAAGGTCACGACCGTACCTCCTCATATGACACCAGTACTGGTTTTTCCAGGAAGCGGACTCGAGAGTGACTCGATAAACTCAAAGCTTTCTTCACAATCGAGCTAAAATAAATTAGTATAAACTAATTAACGAAAAACGTTTTCACTTCATTAGCAAAGTTATCAATGTTTTTATGTGTATTTCATTCCTCTACAACTGAATGCCTCTTGTGTTTTTCGAAAACAACAGTATTGTGTTTTGATTTGAGAACAAATTTACATTTTGTTAGGGAAAATATTTAAGTTAAGTTTGGTGCGATTCTCCGAGATCTATGTGTCTTAAAAACAATCGTGATTGCTTTCTACTTGCATGCATCTCATGGCAGGAATAGGCCACCATACTTGCATGATGCATCTTAGAAGTAAAAATAATGCCTACGTAAAATCTCAAGTTGTACTATTATTCTGATTGGTCTATTCTCGGCTTCGCCGTGACGTCATACTGACCAGCTAACCAATCGGATTATTAGGTCGCGCTCATTTCTTCATTCGGTAAAAGGTGAAAACTCGGTCTCTACCGTTGACTCATATGCAAGTTTAAAGGTATTTTAAACGAAACAAAAAGCTTTTGACAACATAGAATTATTATTAAAACAATCTGATAGTTTCAAGGTGATGGAAGATCATCGTCTTCTTTCATTTCTAATCTTGGTAATTGTATTATTCAAATTTAAAGTTGCATAGAGACCAGCGATGACAGCCGAGAAATCACCTTTCCCGAATGTAAATAATTTATCAGTACCCGGATGTGCGAAGCTGAGAATTACTCTAAACGGTATTCAAGTCTCAAAACACTAGTCGTTAACTGTATGCCAATGTATGATATTTACAACTTTTCATGTTAGTTTCACTCAAAATCATATTTTCACCACAGGTGGAAGGAACATACCTTTGACTTTTTTTAATGTCTTTTTCTATGCGTTTTAAAATTGATATCAGAATAAATAACAAAAAAAAAATTGAAATTTTTTTTTTTTCATTGCTCTTTACTATAGCTAGTAAAGAGCTTAAAGAGCTATGAAAAAAAAATAAATTTTTTTTTTTATTTATTTATTCTGATATCAGTTTTAAAATGCGTAGAAAAAGACAAAAAATGCAAAGGTATGTTCCTTCCACCTGTGATTTTCACTGGGACTTGAAAATAAAATTGCAAGTTACACAAGTCGGTATTAAGTCTAGTTATATTTCGTCAGAATTAACGTTAAAACACCGAAAACGCTTGAACTTTGTTAAAAAAGAATTGTGTTGATCGAATTCATGCTACAAAAGAAACTTTGAACTTTGTTAAAAAAGAATTGTGTTGATCGAATTCATGCTACAAAAGAAACTCAATAATCCTTTTAAACACATATTACTTACATGTAATAGTAAATAGTCTGTTTTACGCAAAATTATGCGTAGATTCTACAGTCACGTTAAAGTGCATCACGTACTTTTATATACAGTATAGCGACACATTTAAAACATTATCTATAAAGATTTTCAGATGCCGAATTTCCGACAAAAGTTATCCGATGGTAATTTTATTCTGAAAAACTAAATATGTCTGATTTCGTGTCTCTGTGTTCTAATGAGCTAATTATAGAATAATAAACATGTTGACAGCTGTCAGACAATCTTCGTCTGCTGCTAGTTGTGTAAAGTTCTCCGACGATAAGAAACGGATAAAATCTCTTTATATTGTATTATTCATTGGTAAGACATTTTTCTAAAATAATGAACTGCTTTTGTTTAACGCCGTGTTATTTTTGCGTATATTTACTTTTCACTTTTGTGGTACATGACTTGTAATGTATACAATGTTACAAACTGATCAAAACAATTTTATATTTCAGATCTTCAAGACGACTTGATTTCCTTCTACAGACGCAAGCACCGTAAAATTCCACTGTCACCTTTAATAGAAGAAGACTCACCCCTTCTGAAATTCTATGTGATGCCTGGAATTTTGTCTCTAAACGTAAAGCGGACAGGCGATGGGGTGAAAGAGGAAAAAACACCGGTCACACCATTTAGAAATGTGTTCTATAACGAAAACGAAATGTGCCGTAACATATATTTGACAGCAGATGCTGGACTCGGAAAGACTGCGTTTAGCAAGCGGCTTGCTTTAACATGGTGTCACGCCAAATATCCGAACACAGCGGAAGGACAGTTTTTCTCACAGGATGAAATCCAAGCCATGCATGAATTTTGTTTCGTTTTCTTGCTGTTACTACGTGATAGTTCAAGTGAATGTGACATTGTTGACCTTATCTGGACACAAGTTGTGTCACAACTTCCGCCTCGGTATACACGTGACAAACTGGAAGATATCCTGTTTAAGGAAAGATCTCTAGTAATATTAGATGGTCTTGATGAATGGTGCCACCCATCTGATTCCTGCAAGCAAAAAATGAGTTCTATTCCACATCGGAAAGCTTGGGAACAAACTGCTGTCCTGACAACTACTAGACCATGGAAACTGAGCGTGAGTGGTCTGCATTCAAGTCAAATCAACCAGAAACTTGAAATTATGGGACTCAACCAGGAGTCAGCCAACGCACTTAAAGAATCTGTGATTTCTCATTTGTGCGCTGATAAAAATGAATATGAAGTACAACAAGATGTAAAAAGGTTTACAAGAACGTTGGCGGAAAAACAAATATCAGATCTCGAAACTATTCCGCTTCTTTTAATGTACCTGCTTTTTTTGTGGTGCAACAAAATAGAATTAGGACAATCTCAGTGTGATTTGTACAGTCAGATTACAGAACTTTTGCTTTCAAGAACCGTGCAAAATTACCAGGAGTTATCACCGAAAGTTGATATTTACCAGGGCGATATCCCGCAATGTTTGAGCCAACAAACACATTGCAAAGAATTATTCTTTCTTTTGAAAGAATTGGGACAATTAGCATATCAAACATTATTCAGGGAAACAAGAATAGAAAACACGCTTGTATTTGACAGTTCTGTAGCTGGACACTACCTTAACAAAGAGTGTTTAACTTTCTGCCTTAAAACGGGAATTATAACACAAAGTAAAGTTCCAGGAGCACTGTTCCCACAGAAATCAAAAATGTCATTTGCTCATAAAACAGTGCAGGAATATTTCGCTGCATTATACATTCGCTCCATACCTGATCAAACCTCAGTGCCAGAAACAGTGCTATCAAAATGTACATGTGTCAAAGACATTCTAGAAATGTCGAAAATTCTCATATTTCTGAGTGGTTTCAATGTGAATGTGTCATCTTCAATTTCACGCAAGCTGATGCAAATTATAAATGAGGATGAAACAACACGTGAATATAGAAGCAGTCTACTATACGAGAGCGAGCCCCTTAAACAATTCCAGGACATGTGTGTTTCATGTTGTAAGGAACTACCGCATGAAAATGAAGTCAATATTTCTTTACAGGACGTGTTTATTGGAGTCAGCTGTCAACAAGAACAATACCGCGAAAGTCTCAAACAACTGACATCGAGAAATAAACAGAATATTAGATCACTTTATATTCGCATGAATGAGATGTCACGTACACCATACAGCAGTGCACAGAAAGTTATTGAATATTTCGCACTCAGTGACCTGGAAAACATCGAGAAAATATACTACAGGGGAGAATATAATGACCGCGATATTTTACCTCTGTTGAAAAGTTCAGTTAAAAGTTTATCTTTATGGTGTAGTGGAAGTTCTTGGTCTGTTTTACTGTATGAGAAAGTGAGAAGTTTACAGAACTTAAAAGCCATAAAGATCAGCGAGTTTAAAATGAGCCACAAACAGTTGACATGGTTGTATGATTATATATCACAAAGACAGTGCATGCGAGATATACACCTGTTGTTGTTAGACTGTACTGGTGACAGGAAGGATTCCTGTACTGGATGCTGTCTTAATTTGTCAAAACATTCCAAGCTAAGGAAGATAACACTGGGCGGTATACCTGTGTCAGAATTGAACATTAATATGTCGTCGCTAGAGGAGTGTAGACTACTGAGTTTATCTAACCCAGATCTTGTGTTGCGCTTTATAAATTGTGTTCCAGCAGACAGTAAAGTAAATACATTTATGTGCGAGAATCTAAAATCTTCTGCCGCCAATGAAACAATAAAGCAAACATTACCTTTGTTAGTGCACGTGGAAGACGTGAGGTTGCAGGGCATCAATCTCGGTAATAGAAATCTTTTGTCGACTGAGATGGTAAACATTAAATTGGTTCATTTGGACAGTGTGACAATGCCAGCTTCAGTAGTACGTGGAATAGTAGCCGTGCTACAACAACTTACACAAACAGTTACAGTATATATAGTGGACTGCAATATAACACCAGAAAGTGAGTTTGTTACAGTGAAAGAAGAAATCAAACAATCGTCAAAGTTTAGGGTCACGTGGGACAGTGAGGACAGGCGTGTGAAAACCTTGGTGTTTGAAACAATCAAAGATGGCGATTAAAAACAAACATTATTGACACACGACTTGGATACACATATGTACTCTTTGTGTTGATTAAATGAATTACACGGCATATTGTTATACACGCGGCATATGTGTTGATTAAATGAATAACACGGCATAGTGTAATACACGCGGCATATGTGTACATAAGTAGATAGATAACAAAAAAAAAAGTGAATATTTCCAATAAAATTAAAAATGTTTCTGGATTGAATGTGTGGATAGAGGATGGATTTTGCAGGTAAGTTTTATTTAATTTTACTGTTTTATTATTCATTAATTAGATTCAGTTGTCAAATTATTCATGTTATTAAGACCTAGAATCTATTTCAATAAAATAGGCCTATTCAATGACAGCTGTCCTTTAGAAATCAGTAGTCCAATTGTTTTCTAGTGACAAGGGGAGACATGTAAAAATTGTTGTTGGATTTTCATCAAACTTTTAACTGTTTAAGGAAAGCATCAGTATAAAGACTAGCTGTACATATTACAATTTAGGTTGATACAGTAAAAGGGCCAGGGTCATAGGGGCCTGTAACTTGAAACTTTTTAACTGTTCTTCATCTCCAAAATCTGTCCTTAAAATTTTTAATGGATTTTCATGAAACTTTCAAGGAAGCATCAGACTGATACTGATGATCAATATGAAGTGTAGTTGTGCATATTACAATTTGGGGTCAAAGGTCAAGATCACAGGGGCCTAAAATTGAAAAAAAAAGACCATGTCCGCTCTTCATTTCCCAAATGCCTTGTCTGATTTTCATCAGACTTTCAAGAAGTCTAGTTCTAAGTTACGCATATTACAATTTTGCGTACCGGTACCTGGGTCAAAGGGGCCTGAAATAGGAAAACGTCTTGTGTCGCCCTTTCAGAGAAAAGGCAAAGGTATCGCTTAGTCAAAATATTTAAGTGACGTCTTGAGCAAATTCCTAGATATTTTCGTTTTGGCTCAGAATCTCGCTATAAGAGGAGAGATATTGCCCATACAAAAAATAACACAATATCTCGACGTGCGTACAATTAGTTGGACTAAGGGATCGCTTTGTCCGTCCGCCTGTCACACAAACATAATGTTGGCTATAACTTTGCCATTTCTTAAGATTTCTTCATTAAACTTTACAATTGTATTGCTTATGAAAAAAGGGTCATGATCTCGCCAAATTTTGTAGGTCAAGGTCATATTTGACAAAATTATGCCCCTTTATGTACTTGGATTTTGTCACGAAACTTAACGTTGGCTATAACTTTGCCATTTCTTGAGATTTCTTCATCAAACTTTACAATTGTATTGCTTATGACATAAGGGTCGTGATGCCGCCAAATTTTGTATGTCAAGGTCATAATTTGACAGAGTTGTGCCCCTTTTTATACTTAGATTTTTGCTATATAAATTTGCCATAAAACTTCTTAAGATTTCTTTATTAAACTTTCAAATTATATTGCTTATGTCAAAAGGGTTGTGATGCCGCCAAATTTTGTAGGTCAAGGTCATATTTGACAGAGTTATAAAAACAAAAATAATATCAAACAGGGAATGCCACGTACCAAAAACGCAGCCTCCCCAAATTATGCCCCTTTTTGTTCTTTGATTTTGTCACAAAAGTATTGATTATTCTGACAAAGCGTAAGAGGGTGACATATTTTAGTGTTCAATTGAACACCCATCTAGTTTTGTTAAAGTGCCTCAGGCCACATTAAAAAAAGTCTTTGTTTACTGTCTCCCAACCCTACTTTTGAAGTTTGGTAGGTAGGTAAGCAATTTGAATTTATTTGAAATAAAAAACAACAACAGTACTTTATGTGATAGTTTCCTACAGAATACTTCTTATGTAACACACAATTTTAAACTATCATCTTTATTTGTCTAGTCCTCAAATTTTGATATGGAAAAAAAATATTAATACATTTTTTTTTTTACCAGCATGGTCTAATAAAAAATATGCGGAGCACTGCATTATTAGCAGGTCGGTCGGGAGACAACAAACAAAGATATTTTAAATTTTGGCCTCATTTTCCACAATTAATCAATATAAAGGCCTTCTGCAACAAATTGCATCCACCCAATAAATATACAACAATAACTCTACATTGAATGGTTTTAAATTATATATATTAATATTTTAAACTGCTGATTTTATCGATAATGACCGGAATGCATAGCAGAAACTTGTAGGTTAAGTTATAGTACTTCCAAAAATTATATTATTTATGTTTTGGACATGTTGGGGTATATTTAGTATCGGAAACTGTTCTGATCATTACCCATGGGTCAAAATTGACCACACCCTGGGGGTCATTTAATTTTCAAAGGTTTCTTAAAGCTGCTTGCTCTCAGATTTTGGTAAAAAAAATATGTTCTTCAAACTGTATGTAAATAACGTATTTAAGAACTAAACATAAAGTCATATACAAGGGCTCCAGTAAAAATTCCAGTCAGGTTTATCTCTAAATTAAAAAAAAAAATGCTACCAAATTCAAAAGCGTTATGTAAACATATAGAGTAGCGATGCCGTGCAACCGACATTTTTAATCGATTTCTGCAAATTTCTACCGAGATTTTTGCTTATATTTTGATTCTAGCCTTTAGTTTATGTTAATGAATAAGTATATCAATTTTGTTTTTTAAATATTTTTTTCAACAGTAACTTATAGCGAGCAGCTTTGAGTAAAAACTTTAAAAATCTTCTTCTGAAATCACAAGGCCCAGATCTTAGATAGTTGGCATGCCTAGTTGACCTCGAGAAAAATTGTTCTAATCCTGCCACGGGGGTCAATATTGGCCCCACCCAGGATCACTTGATTTACAATTACATAGACTTTTATAAAATAGAAAAATGTTTAAAAATCTTCTAAAATATAATAAGGTCTAGAGCTTTAAGATAATTCATTTGTAACATTGTCTGGAGCACCTTGATATGTTGTATAGTTACTTATTTTGCCGACTCAAAATGAAATTAATCTTATGTTATCTTATCTTGTCTAGTGGACCACAGTCACACCCTGCTTGATAGTCGTTCAGGGCCGTGTTTTATAAAAATGACTTTTGGGGTCCAAACTTCATGTGACTGTGTAGTGGAAAATTGACCACATCCAGGGACCAGTGTCTATTCTAAGATGTGCGATTGTGGGATTCATCCTATTATTCAAAGATCGCGCATATTTTTGTAACATGTGCATGAAAAATTCCGCGAACAACCAATAAACTCAAAAACTACTAAAATTCCAGTGGGCATATTTGTTTAAATAGGCATCAGACCACAGTTATATTCGCCCTTGGTTGACCACAATACGGAAGCAATTATAGGAAAAATAGTGCTTGTGTTTGATGCTGGATATTTTAAATTTTTTGAATGAAAGATATAGGATAAAGGGCATTTATTGGCAGAGAAGACCTAAAATAGCATGAAAATGACAATTTTATTGAAGTTTTTATGTCAGAAAATATTACTTGACTGCTTGTTTACAGTAGTGATTTTGCATGGTTCCGACCATTTTCAGAAATCATTTATTATAACTCATGAACTTTGACCTGAAATGGTGAAAAAAAATGCCAACCTATAGTTTACTGGAGCTTAAAATGTTGCACTTGGATGATATTATTCAGAACAGGTTAGTTTTATTTGATCAGGGATGTCAGAGAAATTGCCAGCATAATGTTTATATAGAACATATAGTAAAAATAACTGTGGTCTGAGGCCTGATATCTATAGGCAGGAAGTTTGAACAATGGTGATTCTGTTTGAAATTGAATAACTTGTTTACTTTCAAACATATCTTTATGAAACTTGGTCATAGTGTAGACAGATGCTGTAAAAACATGTGAATTGCAGAAATTATATGTAATTGTGAATTTTCTTTATATTATTTCAGATTATATAATAAAAATATGTAATATTTTTCTGAAAACTGGGAAATGGCTACTTTCACTTTAGCATGCCATTTAAAATTAGCCCAGAGGTAATTTTTGGTATCAAGTGTAGCTTAATTTATATCAGAGTTTTAAATTGATGGATATTTGAAAGAAAAAATACAGAAAAACATTTGAAATTTCAATTCCAGAAATCCAGAGATGCCGCATTTGGGCATGCAGGGCTGTCACAGTGAGCAGTTGGTGGGATATGTGGTATTAATCAAAGACCAACTTTCTAGATGCAACACTGCACATAGCACTTACTGGTAAGCTGGGATACCTTCAACTTGTCTGCCACCTTATTTGATTGTTGGACCCAGTTGAATAGATTTAGTTTCACTTATGTCATGTGTCGCAGAATTTGATTGCGGAGCATTTGATCTTTGTACCTGATATTGCCCACACTGAGAGGCTGAAATGTCCGAGCCGGAGGAAATGTTCAGGCCAGAGGGTCTTTTTAGACTGTCTTCTGCTTCGGTGTTAGTATTCGCAAAGTACTAGACATGTATTTAAGATGGCAAAGGCAGTTTACTCTATTTTATGATAGGTGTCCTGGAAGACCGGCAGTCTGGTCAAGGTTATTTTCAGTGTTTATTTACTATTTTGCATTAAATTGTTTGATGTTTTCTGTTTCTGTTACACAGTTACATGTATAAGCCTGTTCATCCTAGAGATTTCCTGAGATAAGCCTGATTATACAAACTATAGCTGACCACTATACACAGCATGCGGTTATCAAGATAATTACTGTTTTATTAACAATGTGTCAGGTGACACATTGTTATAGTAGGCAATTTTGAAAACGACTCAGCGGAGGGGCTTATACGTTTGACGCTGGCCGGAGTAAGCCGGGGTACGCCGGTATATCCAAACCTCATTGCTTAAAAGGCGCCGATTTCATTCTAGCTTTTTGAAACGAATAGAACGGCGTACGCCTGATGCGTCAAACGTGTAGCCCCTGACAGTTTGAACAGCCATAGGTTTCTCCTTTCGCCTGCAAAGTAGATCGATTTAGCTGAAATGCGTGTGGATCGTGTTTGTGATCTCGACTTAAAAATAAACTAAAACCTGTTTCTGTTGCGTAATACACGTGTTAACGCTTTAAATCATTGTAACACTAATGTAGGCAAAATTCAGAGTATTTGAATTACTACACCATCAGGCAGATTCAGGATCAAGTCTTGTTTTGGCATCCCGCATGTATACATGTATTATGGAAATTAAACGTAATCGAGAGGAGTATTTGGATCCGACATTTCATACAATGTGAACATCCTTATTTCCATTAGTAAAATTACATGCGTGCTTAAAACTGAAATGGATAATAAAAGTGGGTTTTTGTTAAAGGGGGAGGTATTATAAACATAAACGATGAAGTAAATGAATGATACAATGTATTCGGTTTAATTGTCGGATTTCATCAAATGATTTTAAATCCATTCGGACTCGAAAAGCTGCATTGAATGACCACAAAACAGCGACCGATAGTGGTGACCCTTAACTTAGCGACCGATAGACGTTATTGAGATATGCTGAGTTACTCCGCTTGAGTTAACGGTGTAACCGGTGAAGAGGTTAAATAATTTCCGTTACCTCCAGAGAGTTACAACGTGTTTACTGTTCGTTTTATAAAAACAGAAAATGATCCTAGACGATAAAGAATGGCCTTCTTTAGTCAAGGCATGTTTGGTAAAGCTTAAATATTAACTTATCATATTTGCAGTCACACGTAATTAAAAGCTTGTTTTTTTAATATTTGAAGAAATGGATTGCTTTGCATTTACTAGGCAATTTCCCCAGACTTTTTCCAACTTTACCGGTTAGTTTGTCTAGATCATCTTGTAACATAGTGCAACCTGTAAATATTTTGAATGCTCGGATTTAATTGAATATAGGTAGGAAGTGTCTCCTTGTCTGGTCCCTGGAATTTTATTGAGTGAACCAGACTTGGAGACTGTGCTTGTCTGGTTCAACTGGACAGAGACAAATAGGGGGATATGTCTCAACGTCCAGCTCTATTTCTGTTAACCGACAACCTATACTGTAAAATTATTTGTAACATATTAAAAAACTTTATTACTTTAAATTTGAAATATTTGCTTGACCTGAGTGAGAGGAAAGCAGTGTCTTTAATAATGCTAAATTTACTAATATTTCATTTTTCTACTATTGCATAACTTTGCAGTTAATGGGAGTGTGTCTTTAAATTCAATTGTTCACACATTTGTACAACACACATCCAATGTCAACATAAACAATATCGGATTTATTCAAAGATATAAATGTTCTTGTTATTACTGAAGCATAATATATTTCATTTATAGTATTGCTATGTTAGTGCTCACCATGTACATACTTCATTAATAGTGTTACTATTTAAGTGCTCACCATGTGTACATTTCATTTAAACTGTTACTATGTTAATGCTCAAATACTTGCAATTTGTCTGTGTCCCATCATAGCAAGGCAAATTGTGGCTTTAAAAAAGGACCCCTTGCCGTCTATCTGATGTCCATTAACTTCTTTCTTTAACAACATTTCTGAACTCACAGCATTAAACTTTAACAATCTTTTTATGAACCAGAAGGCCAAGGCTTAAATAATTGGCATGCAGCATTGTTAACTAAACCTCTACCAAGATTGTTAAAATTCAACCCCTTGATCAATATTATCCCTATCAAGGACTCGCTTGGGTATAATGCCTAAAATACAAACAATTTAAATTCTTATTGTCTGAAACCAGAGTAACAGGTGGCCATTTAAACCCTCTTGTTTTAACAAAATTGTTGCCATTTTCAACTTGGCGAGTTTTCAATTATAAATTGTAATATCTTCAGTATCAATGATCCCACTGTTCTGAACTCCACCTTCAAAATCTACAATGACAAATGTTTCATATAAATGCTCATTGTCCTTTTGTATTTAGCACATAGCTCTACATCCCAATGATAACATGATTGCATCTATCATACATTCATGGTACTTTGAAATTGTAAGTGAAACTTGTCACACCCAATGTATAAATCACTATTGATGGTTAAAGTGACATTATGCGCATCTTACTGCACATAGTGTATTTTTGGTGACAGTTTTATAAAAGCAATTTTTGGTTGCTGTTCGTTTAAATGTGTTAAATTAATGATTATGCCGCATTAGTACATGTATTTGAAGTTGGTGCTTTAGATATAAAAAAATCAGACTGATAAAATGATAGTTGATTGTGTCGTTATTTATGTTGGTAGAGATTTCGGCAGTGGAAGGGAATCAACTCCTGCATGCAGTTGTTCTTTTCTTAAATTGACTCTCCCAGTCAAATAAGAAAAATCAATATATGGAAACTTATTATTTCATACTGGTAGTGTGAAGAGTTTGGTATATTGGGTTAAAAGCTATTATTTCCTCTACGATTTTGTACACACACCATATTCAGCTGGATTTTTACTTGAAAGAAATGCGCATAATGTCACTTTAATACACTTACAGTATTCTTCTATTAAATCATAGCTTTGTGAAAGACCATCTTCCGCATATACACTTGTGATGCATTTTCAATCTGATACATAAAACTGCATTTTATGATTTTAGCTCAAATGGACCAATAGTGCTATTAATATAGATCGCATAATGTCTATCATCCATCCATCCACAATTTCCTTTAACAACACCATGTTGTCTGAAACCATTATCTCATTGTTAAAACTTTCCAGGGAAGTTTCTTGCATGAAGCTCTATCAATGTTGTTCAAAATATTTCATTCCATGCAGAACTCTAATTGCTATGGCAACAAATAGAATACACTTAAAGACTCTTCTTCTCTAAAACCACAAGGCCTAGGGGTTAGATAGTTAGCATGTGGCATTGTCTACTGGATCTCTACCAAGATTACTCAAATTATGACCCCCATGTCAAAACTGAACCCAACCGAGGTGTCACTTGGTTTTACATAGGCTCATATGGGAAAACTTCTAAAATCTTTCACTCTAAATTCACAAGACCTAAATATTAGATATTTGGCATATAGAAATGCCTAGTTCACCTTTACCAAGATTGTTCAAATTATGACCCCCAGGTCATGTATTGAGGGTGCTGATAATGATTTTTGTGTGACTCAATGTAAAAGGTAATCAGAAATGTTTAACATATTTGGAATGCAACAGAAATGCGTTAAATACAGTCAAAGTTTGTGTAATGTCAAATGTAAATGCAATGCAAGCTAGTATAATCATGAATATGGTTAAAAAAAACATTTATCCCATCAGCAACACAATTTCATAGATAGTATGTAATATGATCTCCAATTTTTGATCTCGTTCATTTGTTATTTGTTCGCTTTTTTGTACGTATGTTTTGTTACAATAGTTTATTTCATTTAACTATATTTTATATATTTAAAATATCATCTTAATATCTTGCACCTATTGATATTCCAATGCCACAAGTTTTTCAAAATCCAATGCCTCAGTCTGTCCCAACTGTCATATAAAGGCTGTAACTCTCCTACATGGATTGATTGGGATTGCATTCCGTCCGTCTGTCCGTCAGTCCACCATTTCCTTCAAATGACATCTCTGAAACCACTGGTCCAATGTTGTAAAACTTTGCAGGGATGTTTCTAGCATGAAACTCTATCAAAATGTTCAATGATTTCCATTCCATGCAAAACTTTGGATGCTATGGCATAAAATACGAAACAATTAAAAAAAATATTCTCTAAAACCGCATGGTCAAGAACATAGATACTGTTAGCGAGGTATCACTCATTTTGCAGAGGACACATTGTTGTCAGCACTTTCAGTGCTTTGATTGACTGTGGAATAGCAAATGTCTTCTTGTGGTTTCTAGGTGTTTGCAGTAGCAATTTTCAAGAGACACATTTTCTTGTAAATTTTGTGTTCATGTTTCATATCACCTTCAAAACATCTGCAGCAAACTGAAACCAGGATTTTTTACAAGGACAGTTAAGACTGAAGAGATAATACAACATATTTAATCAATATTTGAATTTAATATGAATTATGAAGAACTATTTGTGTGAACTATAAAACACAAATAAATACATATAATATGCGTTGAGAAATTCAAAAGAAATTTAATATGCACTGTATATTGTACATAATAATTATGATTTATTTCTAGTACATGTATTTTGCATATCTATATACTGTATAGGTGCATATTACTGTCAACCTTGACTTTATAACTTCATGAACAGGAGTACATATTCAAAATTATAGAATATGCTGAATTATCTTTACTCAAAGTTCATTTAATGTCTACAAAAGGTAAAGTGAATGCTATTTATCACAATCAAGTTTTACAGATGTGGTCATATACATGTAGCTTAATTGATAGGTATCATTCATATCATAAACAATGTTTGAAAATTTTGTTTTGCTATTAATTTGTATAAGTCCAAAGAATTAGAATGCTTTTAGTAGTTAAATCATTTGTATCAGATGATACAGGAACCACAGTTAATCCGTTCAGTATTGAAAGCCCACTTTTATAACTGGAGTATTGAAAGCCCACTTTTATAACTGAAAAGTGTTTGCTTAACATTGTCTTGTCTCACCTGAGAGTCATTGTAACTGTTTAAGGTATTTAATAAAGTCCGTAAAAAGAATATAGGTAACTTCTTGATCCTTTAATATTTGAAACACATTCACAAATTTCATTTTCTTGCAACATTTTGTGTGTAATATTTATAAAGAAAGAAATCATATAAGTAAATGAATAGGAAACAGAAATATACATTGTATGTGGCCAAATAACAGTGTCATAAATTGTATGACTTTTCTTGAATATGCACCCACCTTTAATGCATCACTCAAATAAAATATTTCTTTTGTATTTATTCACTATCATAATTGATATGAAGTTACTGTCACAAAAACAATTCTTAAGAATAAAGTTCAACTATTATTACATTTGTAAAAGAGTAAAATGACCCAAATATAAACCGCATTCCTGTTAGGTCAGACCAGGGCTTATCAACAATTAAGTCACACATGTGTTTTGAGGAAAAATGAACTCACTGCTGGCTGACTACATGTAATTACTGCAGTCAATCAAACAGGCAATTAAAGTTCATCACCTGCAGTGATATAGCTGATAATGCAAATCAACCCCGTATACTTGGTTTTCAGGGGATTTTCTGTGCTTAAACGTGTAACTGTACATGCACCCATTCATGTTTTGAGGTGTAAACATGTAGTATTTGGTGACTTTTTATTGTTCAATGACAGTGTTTTTATTGTAAAATCAGTCAGTTCACATGTACTGAGATTGTGAAATTTTCATACAGGCAGCCGCAGTGAATGGAAACGTGTGGGATTTCACTGAAAACACTCTTTCAATATAAGTAAAGACTTAAGTAAATGTTTTTAGTTGACAGTTCATTTATATTTATTCGTAAATGACATTAAAAATGATAGGGATATCATTGATTAAAATTTTTGAATCGATATATCGATTTAGAAATATCAACGATACAGCGATATATCGATACATGGGCGTTAAAAAGTCACTCACTATATATTCTACCAAATCTCTCGACTTAATTTGTCTAAAAACATATGGTTATGGTCTATAATATACATCAACCCTTGCAGTGCTGAAATATTTTTGCCTATGAGAACACATTTCATTAAATTATCATTCGTTAGAAAAACACTGAACTATGGGTAGAGCGATTGTTTATATTCCGGTTGAGTTTTGGTGGAATTTTCGGACATGAAACTGTAGATCATTGCACGGTAAAACATTATTCGATATACGATTTTTCTAAACTGCAATCGATATCGAATCGAAAGTGTTTTATCGTTGATATATCGATATCGTTTGAATCGATTACATCCCTAAAAAATGATAATATTTTCAAAATTTAGACTCCGAGTAACATTACAAAGCATCATGTGTAGTACATAAGGAATTTGAAGTCAGCCGCAGTGATTGAAGACATAATTCAGTGCCAGATATTGATTTGTACACTGTTTTGGTAAACCCATTTCACTTTTATACAATTAAAAAAATATTTATAGGATTTTTCTGCATGATTGCACAGTTCAAATGTGTTGTAATACTAAAATACAGTTCAAGGGAGGTAATTTCATCTACATTTGTAATGACTTTGATCTGTATTATGACCCATGGATATTGATTGACAAGGGTCAAGTAAGTCCAAACCAGTGAATTGACTTGGTAGAATGTGTTTTCTTGTATTGCAGATGTCTTGAAGTGTTCAAGTCCTTTGACAGCAGGTTGTGCTTAATATTTATCAGTATTTTGCAGGGTTTGTTTTTATATTCCTCATTTTCTTTGTATTTGACAGAAGGAAATGGATGCTTCTTTGGAGAGATGAACTTTCATGTACCGGCAATCTTTTGCCCTCTCCACTACACCATTGTTATGCGGATGAATTGTGGATGTAAGGCGGTAATTTGCATTATCTGTAAAGTAATTATTTCTTCACAGATAGACGTTGATGGACCTGTTCTCGGCATTGCATTCCTGCATGCTTGTGCCAATATTCAGTTTCTCTGTCGCAGTTGCACTCATATTTATCTTCACAATATCAAATATTAACTGTTTTTCACTCTCTTCTAGGTACTGGTTAGTGGTACAGTGACTGACAAGGAATAAGGAGCAGTTTCATCAGCTTTTTGTGACTGACTGCGGCACACTGGTACTAGCAACAATTACACTTGGAGAAGTCCCCTAAAAAACAGCTTAGTGTGGTGTCAAAGACACAAGGTACTTGTGTGTAATAAGTCATGATATAGCTTGACTAAGGCTACTGAGGCCTAGTATCAACTGGACTGGGGCTATTAAGATTTCATTCAGTGGTTCCTGGCTGGAATTTGGATGTATTCCTGTTTGTGTCCCCTGTCATAGGTATGCGCTAGATGTGAATAGTGCAAAAAGTAGTTATTTCCTGAGTATAATGAGTAACGGACCTTTATTTCTACTCAAAATGGTATCACTGCAGTAACAGAAGTTCTCTTGAAACAAAACTTTGAGATTTAAGACTTTAGATCACCAGTAGCATCTGGTAGCCTAACTTGGGAATGATGCATATTTAACCGCTGTCACAAATGCTGTATAGAGGCATTTTCTATTGCCCATATCTATAGAACTAGTAGTACTAGAAATATAAATGAGCAATCATTTTAATTGTTGGATCATAGCCTTTCAGAAAAGTATAAATTTGACACTTTTGAACTTCTTAAGATTGATATAATACAATAATACTATGACATAACGTGTCACTTTTATCATGTATTGGGTCAAAAAATAAAATTTCCAAAAATATTGCATCCAGCTAAGATTTTCAAGTAGACTTTGATACACTGAACAAATTGCTTTTTACCAGATGAAAATATTCCTGCAAATTAAAACGTTATTGCAGTTTAACTTTTTGAATTTCTTAGTTCGGTCAAGCCGCAGTCTGGCTTGAGAGCTGAATATACTTGTCTTAGATAAAAGGCTTTAACTTCATCAATATTTATGATTAAGACTTCAAACTTTTTGTACAGTGTACAGACTTAATTATTTGGCAGCGTTTTACTAGCCCAACTAGTTGGGCACCAAGGCTTTTTGCTACATACGATGGCCGCTGAGACTGACATCTATGTAATATCAGTTTGTAAAATTGGTCGGTCTTGCAGTCGAAATATTGAGGCTATTTACAGAATTTATACTGGAACCTTTGGGTCATTGGGTCAAGGTCAAAGTCAAGGTCATTGTTACTGAAAGTATATTTTTTTTAGTGTTAAGATTGTTTTTAGCGAAAAAACATTTTTATGGTCAAGGTCACTAGGGTGAAGGTCAAGGTCACTGTTACTAAAAAAATAGATTTTTCTTTTTTAGATTGTTTTTAGCAAAAAAAATATTTTTGGGTCAAGGTCACTAGGGTGAAGGTCAAGGTTACTGTTACTAAAAATAGATTTTTAAACATGTTTTAGATTGTTTTAAGCTAAAAACAATTTTTTTTGGGTCAAGGTCGCTAGGGTGAAGGTCAAGGTGGTGGTGTGGTGGCCGAGTGGTTAACGCTCTGGACTACCAATCCGGAGGTCCTCGGTTCGAATCTCGGCCGGGACACTGGATATTTCAGAAACGCTTTTCAGTGTTTCCCACCTATCTGAGATGAACTGGTAAGAAACCCAGAGGTAGTCTCGCGTGTATCGGTGCTATACACCGGGCACGTAGAAAAGAACCAAGGGGTCTATTCGTAAAAGAGCTAGGGTCTGGTACCTGGATTCCCTTGTATCTGCTTCTGTCTCTAAAATTAAGGACCACAATGGAAATAAGAGCTTTTCTCTTTCTTGTGTTATCCTTGGTACTTGGTACTGAAATAAATACATACAAGGTCACTGTTACTAAAAATAGATTTTTAAAAGAAAATTTAGATTGTTTTAAGTGCAAAAAAAAATTTTGGGGTCAAGGTCACTAGGGTCAAGGTCAAGGTCACTGTTACTTAAAATATATATTTTTTTTAATTTTTATATTGTTTTAAGCAAATAAAAAATTTTGGGGGTCAAGGTAGCTAGGTCATTGTTACTATAAAATTTAAGAATTATTTTTTTCTTCAATTTTTGAATAGTTTAAGCAAAAAAAATATTTCTTTGCAGAGGGGGAAGTAAAGGTTACTGTTTTTTTTAATTCTACAATTTCTACAGGCGCAGTTTAAACCTGCTTTAGCAGCATTGCCGTGTCTTCTTGTTTTCATATAGTTTGAAAAAGGGGAGCGGTGGTGTAGACACTGTAGACATTAAGGTGTCTGTCGCTAATCTGGTTTTTCCAGGAAGCGGATGCGAGGGTGACTCGATAAAACTGTCTTCTCAATTGAGCTAAAATAAATTTGTATATAATAGCTTTATTTTTTTCAACAAAATCTGAGAGCGAGCAACTTTAATTGTTGAAATGCGAGGTCTTATTGTTCTTTAAAGCACTTTCCGCTATGATTTCATGGTGGGGTTTGAAAGCAGGCTGCGATTACAAGCTATTTCAAAAACATCTGTTTGAAAATTTCATTGAAATGTGTAAGCCTTATTTACATTGGTTTCAATCATAATCGGTAAATTTGGCAATTTGAAATATGTTGCAGTACTGTAAAACTTGAAATTATCTATGTGAAGTTGTTGTTATACAATTTGTATGGATGGTGTAATGCCATGCATTTTGTTGTTGAAATTATTTTTATTTATCATGTTTATCACTTTACGTCCATTGAACACATATCACTTTACGTCCATTGAACACATTATGTTTGGAGAATATAATCTGCTAAATGTAGGGAGTACCCCTTTAAATTGATTCATTGAGAAATGACATTACATGACATACATATGGTTGGGCTGTTTTATAGCCAGGTTGAGCTGTAAGTATCATTCAATGTTCGGTGTACAAAGTCTGTCTGTCCACCATTTCCTTCAAACACCGTCTCCTTTAACCACTAGTTGGGCAATATTGATGAAAGTTATGGCAGCCAGTGTACATGGGTGTCCTTTCAATTGAAGCTCATCAAATTCCATTCCGTGCAGATTTCTATACTAGATGCCAATAAGGACATTAAGCTCTACTTGGCACTGTTGGGGTCGAACCCGGAACCATGCGATCCTGAGGCGGCGGTGATACCACTACACCAAGGCTGCTCCAAAATTATAGGGCAAAACTACATGACTTAGGTTCTTCAACATTGCTGGGGTTACAGTTTCTGTGGAACTTGAGATATGATGAGTATTTTTAACAATTAGGTCCAATCTTTGCGATAGTAAATAAAACCCCACCCCTTACCCCCTTGTCTGGAATATTTGATAAAGTTTCAAAGATTAGTAATGGAAGTGCATGTCTTCAGTCACCACAATCAGTGCTGGTAATTTGAATCCAACTTTGAAAGTGCATTTTGAATTAATAATTTAACAAAAATTAATGTTAAAGCTGCTCGCTCTCAGATTTTTGTGAAAACATAAAGTGGTTCAAACTATCATAGATAAAAATGTTCCACTATAAATTCCTGTAAAGTATTATATATATTTGAAATTATACATTACCAATTATCATCAGATCATGATTATAAAGCGTTACAAACAAATTTTGATATAGTGTAGCGGTGTAATAAAACCAAGCTCACCAACATTTAACAGATTTTCTCAAATTGATATGTAGATTTTTACTTGACAAGACTGTTATTGATTCAAGCCATTACTATGAACGAGCAGTTTTAAGTCCCATAACTCTTGCTGATGATAAAATTAACGACAATTCTCATATCTTGCAAAATGACATAAATTTTCATGTATTACAATTTAATTACTAAAACAAGAAAATATAACTACAAAAATGGCGTTCATAGGGATTGAACCAAGGACCTTTTGATCTCAAAGCTGACTGTTTATACCAGCTGTGCTATGGTACATTTACATATGCACAACTGTAAAATCCAAAGTATTCCAAATGGTCATAAAACAGAAACTACTCATTAGAGGTAATCTTTAAGCTATATAGCAATGAACTAAATGTATATGGATATATTGATAATTTGACTGACCTTTATCTACTGAGCTACTTAAATGGATTAGTTCCCTTTGAATAATTCATACATGTACATAATTATATTGTACATTGATTAAAATGGGATTTGGCTGCAATCACTGACATTACAAATGAATGCCATGTATCAAGCTTTAAATAATTTTAGATGGAATTCTTGAGACTTTTAACATATTGCTTGAAAGTCAACGGCAACTTATAATCGGCGTCCATTACTCATATGTGCTTTATTGTGTCCAACACGGTTAAAGCTACTTTCAAGAGTAGGCGGCATCAGGGGGTACATGTACATTTGTATTCATCACTTTTAATAATGCATGGGTTTTAGGTGCATACACTGAGACAGATCATGCAGATAGTGTATTGAAATTTTCATATAACACAAACAAATAAAGTTATTGTTGTGGTTTGCTGACAGTGACTCCCTGGCATGATATCACTTTATTGAAAACTTTTCGGTTTTTTTTTGCCTTTTTGTAAAGCACTTTTTATCTGTGGACTTATTTATAAATAAAATAGTGCTAATTCTAAAAGCCACATTATCTTCATGATCTTAGCATTAAAGGAAACCTCCATAAACTAAAGGCTTATATACCCTACTATGTAACTGGAAAGACAACATAACTTACTTATTCAATAGTATAAATTGAGTATAATACATGTAACTGGAAAGACAGCATAACTTACTTATTTAAGAGTAATACATGTGGGAGGGGCACAGACATGTCAGAATAAGAGATTTAATCTAAATCTAACTCAGAACAATTTGCTTTTTTTCAGGCTGTACCAACTGCACATGCACTTTCTATAATTCTTTATGGAAGCTAGTCTTGCCGTGAATGATCTCCATGGGTGATAACAAAGATGTTACACAGAATATCAAAGGCCATTACACAGAATATCAAAGACCATTACACAGAATGGATTCTGAGGTGTGTATTGCATTAGTAATAATTTTTGTCTTTAATCTTTTGATATTTGGCATTTCTTGTAATTGTCCCACTTTGTTATTTAACCAAATCAAAGACTGAATCAGTCCCCTGCAAATTATGACCATGATTGACCATTGCCATGATTGTCACCATAGTTGAACCATGGTTGAACAATAGTCAGCCTATAGTCCAACTATCGTCTACCTTTTTTAACAACTGAACTTAAATCACACAATACAGTCAACCATGGTTGTTTATGCTGACCATGGTACATACCATTATCATTGACAGTGACTATGGTTAAACAGTGGAATATTCTGTTCCGACCATTGTCAGCCATTATTGATCAAAACTGACTGTTAGTAACTATTGATTAAACAATATCCTGTGTCACTGGTTGGAGATGGTTAACCAAACTATAAGTCAATATAAGAGTCTTCAACTATAAATTATAACCATCTACAACCATGGTTGTGTAGACCATAGTCAACCATGGTTGTGTAAACCATAGTCAACCATGGTTGTGTAGACCAGTCAACCATGGTTGAAGGTTCATTGGTTCATAGTCATAGTCAGTCATGGTTCATTATGATTGTAATTACCAGTCCTTTTAGTCAACAATTTATAGTTAAAGAAGCAGTTCATTTTTTTGATACTTCTGTATTTATTATTGTAAAAGACAATGAGGAATTGTTTATATACATATTGTTTGTTGTATCTTAGAAAATGATACTAAATACTAAAAATTATTTTTTTAGAAATGTTTAAAAACTTTATATTCATTTCTATAACTTGTGAGTTTTTTGGCAAAATATAAATGTTTGCCAAAACATGCTGTGAGTTAGAATCTTTTTGCAACTGTATGTCAACATTTTGCTTTTTAACTCGAATTTATTCCCTAGAGCTTAGAAAAACTTATACTTTTTACAAGAGCAACAATCTGAGTGATTCTGCGACTACGGTTAAGTTATCTATATCCAACCATGGTTGATCAGGTCCATACAACCATGGTTGTTCTGTACCATGGTAATTTCATTGTCAACCATACTTGACCATGAATCTTTTGACTGTGGTAAAACTGATCATGGTGACATATCTGACATTGTCAACCAAACTTGACCATGAATCTTTTGACTGTGGTAAAACTGATCATGGTGACATTTAATAAAATTGTTAGACCATGTTCAAGTATATATCTCAGTATCCATGGTGACCATCATTAATATATTTACCAATGGTTAACCATGGTATTGGAGACCGCCTCATTTAGCAGGGGCTGTGAAACTACATTGTGTAATGTACGTAAAGTGCTACTTATTTCATAAGTTTTATGCACTTACACAAGTTTGACATTCAACTCTCAAAATGGAAGCTTTAAAATAAATGTCTGAAGTCAAAGCTTAAAATAACATATTAGTTAGAGGCAAATACTTTTTTACAGGAAAAAAAAATGAAACACAAAAAAGCAGGTTTCGAATATGTTTATGCACGCTTAAGTTCCATTTTCGAGAATTTACTGTCAAACGTTATTGAATATCATCTGTAGTGTATTTAACCAAATGCAGTTAACAATCTGACAATTGGTATGGTTGATTTTCAATCTTTTATTCCTTAAAACATATTGACAGATTTCGATTGATCATTTAAATATATTTGAGTTTTAAATCAATAACAGAGAAAACCGGTTTAATTTTGAAAGCAATTGTTACATATCCATTTTGACAAGAATGTTCATATGATATTTTAGTGTACATGTGATTAATTTTGTTTTACTGCCAACAAATATGTGTGTTCCGGTCTCCAGACCAACTTTTCACTTTTTACTGCTAACCTCCAGCTATTTTTATAAGGAAATGCACAAACAGATCAATGTTCAAGTGTTTTAGAGCTAGAGAAAAGATTCTAATGAAAACAAAACCTGCCAACAAACCGACTTTATTTATCTGTGCAAGATTGGGAACAGACATATATTTCTCTTTGGCCTTACTTGACAATACTTGATGATCAAGGTATAACCTGCCAACAAACCGACTTTATTTTTCTGGGCAAGGGGATTGGAAACATACATATTTTTCTCTTTGGCCTTACTTAATGTACAGAAACATGAGTACTTTGTACAGATTTAGAAATTTGACATTATTTTACATTTACTTCAGGTCTACATTGTCTGTGGAGATGTTTCATGTTGCAGAGTGAGTTAGCATCATACAGTGACTTATTTTATTGAATTCCGCATTGCCACAATCAACGATTCAGCCAGCTGTGAAATAATAAAAATTAATTTCTAATGAAAGATGTTGAAATCATGGAGTATTAGCCTGAACTTCCCAAAACACCAATAATGGATACTGCAAGCTAGACAGTGTATTAAAGATCAGTTTTTGTCTTAAGTCAGTTGTACCAAAAATGGAATACAGCCGTAGAGAGAAAAAGTGCTTCATGCAAAAAACTTTCTTTTGATTTTGTAAAAGAATATGCCGCGTGTGTTACTGGTCTGTTCTGTGTAAGTGTTTCTGAAACAATGCCGTTATATATATGAATAGTGTGTGTTGCACAATTATGAACAAATCATGTTACATGTAAGATATTCTTTGTTTTTAAGCAGGTTTTTTGAAAAAAACCTACTTATTAGAATGGCGATGTCGTATGTCGGGCGGGCGGGCGTGTGGGCGGGCGAGCGTCAAACATTGGTTTCCGTTGGATGTCTTTAGTTAGGAGTGACCAATTGCAATGAAACTTGGTGTGTAGGTAGCTTGCTTGAAGACGCCGCTTGGGATTGCATTTGGGGTCACTAGGGTCAAGGTCAAGGTCACTGTTACTAAAAATAGAAAAACGGTTTCCGCTCAATAACTCGAGCTAGGAGTGACCAATTACAATGAAACTTGGTCTTAGGTAGCTTGCGTGGAGACGCTGCTTGGGAAAAATTTTTTTCGGGGTCGAGGTCACTAGGGTCAAGGTCAAGGTCAGTGTAAATGAAAATAGATTTTTATTTATTTTTAGTTTTAAGATTGTTTTAAGCCAAAAAAATGTTTTTTGGGTCAAGGTCACTTGGCTCAAGGTCAAGGCCACTGTTACTTAAAATAGATTTTTATTTAATTTTAGTTTTTTGTTTGTTTTAACCCAAAAAAATTTTTCAGGGTCAAGGTCACTAGGGTCAAGGTCAAGGTAAGTGTTACTAAAAATAGATTTTTATTTATTTTTAGTTTTTAGATTGTTTTAAGCAAAATAATTTTTTTCGGGGTCAAGGTCACTTGGCTCAAGGTCAAGGTCAGTGTTACTAAAAATAGATTTTTATTTATTTCTAGTTTTTATATATTGTTTTAAGCAAAAAAAAAATTTTCGAGGTCAAGGTCACAAGGGTCAAGGTCAAGGTCACTGTTACTAAAATATATTTTTATTTATTTTTCGTTTTTAGATTGTTTTAAGCAAAAAAAAAATAATTTTGGGGTCAAGGTCACTTGGATCAAGGTCAAGGTAACTGTTACTAAAAATAGATTTTTATTTATTTTTAGATTTTGATTGTTTTTAGCAAAAAAAATTGGAGGGTCAAGGTCCCTAGGTCAAGGTCAGTGTTACTAAAAATAGATTTTTATTTATTTTTAGTTTTAGTCTTTCAAGTATTTTTTTCGGGGTCAAGGTCACTAGGGTTAAGGTCACTGTTACTAAAAATAGATTTTTATTTATTTTTAGATTTTAGATTGTTTTAAGCAAAAACTAATGGGGGTCAAGGTCACTAGGGTCAAGGTCACTGTTACTAAAAATGTGAACAAAAAATTAGTTTTTAAATTGTAGCGAAAAAAAATTTGGGCCCAAGGTCACAAGGGTCAAGGTCAAGGGCACTGTTACTAAGATAGGGAGGAGTCAAGATGACTGTTTTTTTTTAATTCTTCAATTTCTACAGGCACTGTTTAAACCTGCTTTGGCGGCATTGCCGCGTCTTCTTGTATTTATATTTAAGTCCCATTAGCATTTTGGATGTGAAATTACTTGTAGCTCTTATATTACAAAGGAAGATATCTTACCGGCGAAATTTACCGTTATTTATTTGAACGACATTCCCAATGAAAGTACAGTCAAACTGTGAACAACATTCCCAATGAAAGTACAGTCAAACCTGTGAACAAAGACCACTATTGTGAAGCATGAATATTGCTTTGTGATCTCCCTTTTTTGCAGGGTGGTCTTTATTCAAAGATGGTCTTTAACACAGGTTTGACTGTATTTTATGTTATTGATATAATGCAGTTTATTTTCAGTGATATTGTCAAACATAAGAAACATGTTCTGCAATCTGTTTTTCATGAAGAAACATCAAAAGATATAAGAAATTATACTTAAAAATTGTTTAGGTTAAATAGAACACAGTTGTGTCACTATGATTGTCTATATATGAGTATCTAAGGAGCTAATGGGACTTTAAAGATCATGTTGTTTTAATTCTGGTAAGTGTATATCATTATCATATAAGTTTTACAAAGGTGAAACTGCAAACTTAAAGTACACTAGTGGGAGGACACTGAAAAGAAAATTAATTATAGGAGTCACCCGGTGGTTGGTCGGTCGGTCAGTTGGTCAGGTGGTCTGTTGCATTTTCCTTGTCCGGAGCATAACTTGAAAACTACCGGTTGGAATTCAATACAACTTCATACAATTGTCAAGTACATTGAGAGGAAGTGCAGTGCACAAGAACCATAACTCTCTTGAGTAATTACAGAGTTATTGCCCTTTGTTACTTTTCCTTGTCCGGAGTATTACTTGAAAACTACTGGTTGGAATTCAATACAACTTCATGCAATGGTCTAGCACAATGAGAAGGTGCAGTGTACAAGAACCGTAACTCTTTCTTTAGTAATTACAGAGTAATTGCCCTTTGTTACTTTTCCTTGTCTGGAGCATTACTTGAAAACTATCGGTTGGAATTCAATTTAACTTTATACAATGGTCAAGTACATTAAAAGGAAGTGCAGTACACAGGAACCATAACTCCATCTTGACTCATTACAGAGTTATTGCCCATTTTTAGCTGGAATGCAATACAACTTCATACAACGGTTCAGCAATATGAGAGGAAGTGCAGTGTACAAGAACCATAACTCTATCTTGAGTAATTACAGAGTTATTGCCAAGAACAATATCTTTATTTTAGTTGTTTTTTTTGCAAAGTATTCTGTTACTACAAACTTCCTCAGTTTATAAAGCAGTCTTTCGGGGGTATTAATCACATTTAGTGTAGGTTAAATTTAAATTGTTATTTTTTTTATAAATTTGCTAGAAGGTGGCTTGGGCACATAGTAATCACATGACTTAAATGTTGTCGTTCGGGGTATATGTATCAAGTAATCAGGTTAGATAACACATGACTGCATTTGTTATAAATTATGGCCTTTGTAAAACTTAGAAATTTTGGTATGCAAGGTACTATAATACACATTTTTCAGTAACCACTTATGGGATTGATTTGAAACTTCATGATTGCCATCAGGGGTGTCTGATATTCAAGAAAGATAACTCCTGTGTGGATTAAATTAAAATTATGGTCCTTGTTTGACTTAGAAAGTCTTGTTAAAGTCCCAGAATCACAATTATAAGTAGCTCTTACTTTACCAAGAAAGATGTCTTACCGCCAGAAATGATCTTGATTTCCAAAAATCTTTCCTAACTTTGCTTCTTAAATCGATGTACATGTTAGAAATATAGTGCAACTTTTCTCAAAGATATTGCCAAAATAAGAAAGGCTTCCTGGCCATTCTTTTTCATGAAGAAATGATTTGAATATGAAAGAAAGTTATATATCAGCATTGTTTTAGATTGAATAGATTAAGGTTCAATTATTACCCTATTATTTTTGCTTTTTCTTAAATGAGAAAATTTATGTGGTTCTGGGACTTTAAAGTGTTGTATCCGGGGCACTATCATACCCACATCTCAGTAAATCACCGATGGGATTGATATAAAAATTCAATTCAGTCATCAGGGGTATCAAACAATCAGGTTAGATAACTCCTGACTGCATTTACTACAACTCATGCCTTGTAGTTAAACATTCAGTCAGATATGAAATGAATAATGACTTGACACACTGATGCATGTACATAAAAGTGTTATGCTTAAACTTCATTATATTTACTTTCACAATTGAATAGAAATTGAAAAGATTATTTGCAGTGGTGTTGCCATGCGAACATCAAATAAACAGCTGTACTTCCCAACCATTTTTAGGTCACCTGGCACAAAGTGCCCGAGTGGGCTATTAGGGTCGCTCACCTTCCGTCGTACGTCGCCCTTTTACATTTTCCTTCAAACGACATCTCTGAAACCATGTAGCCAATGTTTTTATACCCCCAAAACGAAGTTTAGGGGGTATATAGGAGTCACCCGGTGGTTGGTCGGTCGGGCGGTCGGTCGGTCGGTCGGGCGGTCTGTTGCATTTTCCTTGTCCGGAGCATAACTTGAAAACAACTAGTTGGAATTCAATATTACTTCATACAATGGTCAAACACATTGAGAGGAAGTGCAGTGCACAAGAACCATAACTCTGTCTTGACTAATTACAGAGTTATTGCCCTTTGTTACTTTTCCTTGTCCGGAGCATAACTTAAAAACTACTGGTTGGAATTCAATACAACCTCATACAATGGTCAAGCACATTGAGAGGAAGTGCAGTGCACAAGAACCATAACTCCATCTTGACTTATTACAGAGTTATTGCCCTTTGTTACTTTTCCTTGTCCGGAGCAAAACTTGAAAAGTAGTAGTTGGAATTCAATACAATTTCATACAATGATCAAGCACAATCGGAGGAAGTGCAGTGTACAAGAACCATAACTCTAACATGAGTATTTACTGAGTTATTGCCCTCTGTTACTTTTCCTTGTCCGGAGCATAACTTGAAAACTACTAGTTGGAATTCAATACAATTTCATACAATGATCAAGCACAATCAGAGGAAGTGCAGTGTACAGGAACCATAACTCTATCTTGACTCATTACAGAGTTATTGCCCTTTGTTACTTTTCCTTGTCCAGAGCATAATTCGTAAACTACTAGTTGGAATTCAATACAACTTCATACAATGGTCAAACACAATGAGAGGAAGTGCAGTGCACAAGAACCATAACTCCATCTTGACTAATTACAGAGTTATTGCCCTTTGTTCTTTTTCCTTGTCCGGAGCATAATTCGAAAACTACTGGTTGGAATTCAATACAACTTCATACAATGGTCAAGCACAATGAGAGGAAGTGCAGTGCAAAAGAACAGTAACTCTACCTTTACTCATTACAGAGTTATTGCCCGTTGTTACTTTTACTTGTCCGGAGCATAATTCGAAAACTATTGGTTGGAATTTAATACGACTTCATACAATGGTCAAGTACATTGAGAGAAAGTGCAGTGTACAAGAACCATGACTCTATCTTGACAAATTACAGAGTTATTGCCAAGAACAATATCTCTCTTTAGTTTGTTTGCAAGGTATTCTGTTACTACGAACTTCCTCAGTTTATAAAGCAGTCTTTTGGGGGTATTAATCACATTTAGTGATAGCTCTAGTTGAAACTTGGCAGGGATGTTTTTTGCATGTAGTCCTATATATTGTTAAAATAACTGGTAACCATGGCAACAGAAAGGCAACACTTTAAAAGTCTATTTAGATTAGGAAGGCCTAAAGCTTAGATACTTAGCATGTAGCATTGCCTAGTAGACTTCTACCAAGTTTGTTCAAATCACGACCCCACCCGCTCAAAATTGAACCCACCTAGGGGTCACTTCATTTTACATAGGCAAAACTTCAGAACTCATCTTGTTTAGAACCACAAGGTCCAGAACATGGATATTTTGAATGTAGCATTATGCAGCAGATCTCTATGAATATTGTTCAAACAGGGTTTAAAACATACCCCTTCTGCTATTGTTGACCTTGTGTTATAGCCAATGGTAGCCAGGTGAGTGATATAGGGCAATCCTGGCCCTCTTGTCAAAGACTGTTTATTTCTAAGTGTGCTGTAAAGTTTTCTCTCATGCAGAAAGGTTTTGGTGTATTTATTGTAAATATACATGAAATTAAGTGATCTATGACAGATTTTGATATTTTTAGTATGTATTTATGAAACGTTATAATTTCTCTAAACAAGGAGAACTGAAAGTGTGAACTTTCCCCTGTTGGCATCATTGACAAACTTGATTTCATCATTCTGCACATGTTTTTGCTTTTTATCACTTTCTCTATGTGGCATGGTGCAATACACAGTTGAGTGACTTTAGGCACCAGTTTGAGTGGCAAGTGACCAAGATAGTCTTCTGACCGGTTTTCATAATTTTGGGCCATACATTAAAACAATTGTTGAATATATTGTTACCCTGCGTTTCTTTATCCTTTCAATATATAATAGATTTGTAAAATGTATAGTACATTGTATCACTATAAATAACAAAATGATTGTTTAACTGAATAATGTTAATGGTGATGAACAACTATATAAATTCTCTTTAGTGTTGAATGCAATGAGACAGAGTATGATGTATATAAGTTATTATTGAAAAATGTATATTTAATGGATGTTTATGTATTTGTTTTCTGTAAATAGTTTCTTCTAGGTATTTTTTACAGTACGGGTATTACATTGTTGTGCAATACATTCTTAAAAGAGTGATGAGGTTAGATTAGTTTTCAGTTGTTTATTTCACTGCCATTTTGATGTCTTGGTTATTATATATTTTGTATCTTCATGTGAAGTTTTATTGTGTTAAATTGCATTCCTTATACATAGTAGAACATGTAATCAGAAGTATTTGAGTGACAATAAAACATGGAAAGAATAAAATATTTTCTATATTTCAAGAAAAAATAACTTCCATAATTATACTAGAGACAATTTTGTTAAGAAATAAACACTATTAACTTTCAGATCAATAAGAAGGTGCTGTGGGAAAAATCTGTTTTAAATTTAAATTGTTTAATGAATGGAATGAAAATAATTTTCCTTTGTCAAAATACTTGAATGATCAAGACATTTTTAAAGTGTTTCAAAATTTTAAAAGTTGAGATTGCTATCAAAATATGATTTTCCGTGGTTATTGTGACTTATGTTCTAAATATATATATACATGTTTGCTGTATTTGCTTTCAATTAAGTTAAGGTACATGTTTATATTAAATGTGTACCAATGTGTACATGTATATATTAATGATAATTACAATGCCAAAATAAGCTTGTTATGACATGTTGAAAACATGTTTTAGTAAACAATTGTATGTGTTGTTAAAATGGAATAATGTATATAGCAAAAATAAATATATTTTTAAACTTTTTATTTTGTCATCATTTCAATAAACTGTCTTCAAAATGTGATATAAGTAATAAATCCGGTACACTAGAGGTAAGATATGTTTACTATCCACCTGTCTCCGGAAGACTGTACACGTTTGTCTTTCCCCTCCCCCGGTATCCTCGGTACCCAGGTTATTCACACCATTTATGAATATATTCCATAATAGACCGTGGGTTCCGACGATGTCCCCCGGGAATGTGGAGGAGAAATTAAAGTTTTTGCCATGGATGTCTGTCTGTCCAACGTTAATAGTTTCCTTTCAATAACTGAAGAACTATTGGTCCTTCGTAGCCTTATCAGCCATGACCAATGAAAGACCCGTATCGATTTGGGGGTAAGTTGGTCAAAAGTCAAGGTCGCAGTGACATCTAGTTTCCCATCAATAACTGAAAAAGGTTTAGTCCTAGGATCCTGTAACTTGGTAGACTTATTGTTCATGAAGTTCCTAATGAGATTGATTGAAACTTGAGTAAAGTGCCCGGGGTATCGGACACTGACTTTAGTTTATACTAATTTATTTTAGCTCGATTGTGAAAAAAGCTTGTAGCTTATCGAGTCGTTCTTGAGTCCGCTTCCTGGAAAAACCAGTACTGGTGTCATATGAGGAAGTACGGTCATGACCCCAGTGGGGCTCGAACCCGCAACCTCCAGGATGAGCCGCCGACACCTTAACCTCTACACCACCGCTCCACTGACTTTAGATAACCCTTGTCTGAATTGTATGTCAAATGTTGGATACACTCTGACATAAAAAAAGTTAAGTCAGGAGTTATTTAGTGTAATGCTGTTTTAATAGTTGTACCCCAGTGAAAATATTAACTGAAATTTCTTTGGTATTTTAGTGAAATTTCAACAAAATACCATCAAAATATTAGTGAAAGAATTGGTAGAAATTTGTTGAAATAACACAGAAATGTCAACAAAATTTCATCAGTATACCATCAAAATTTCAGTAAAATATCAGTGGTATTTCATCGAATTTCTACCAAATCTTTCAGTGAAATATGTATCAGTGTTATTTTACTGAAATCTTTACAAAATTTTAGTCAAATATCACCAGTATTTCAGTAAGATACATGTATCAGTGGTATTTCACCAAATTTCTACCAATTATTTCAGTGAAATATCAGTGTTATTTTAATGAAATCTTTGCAGATTTCAGTAAATATCACGAAGATTTCCCAGAAATATTGATGATATTTCATCAAATTTCTACCAATTCTTTCAGTGAAATATCAGTGATATTCAGACAAAAATGTTGGCACCTTTTTCACTGAAATGTCTTAAGTTAAAATATATGCCAGTATTACATTTTAAAAGACACTTTAATGAATCCAGTTTTAATTTTATGTTTTTTTTAATTGCTTAATAACCAGTAAATTGATTAATCAGATGGACAACAGACATTGAGTGATGGAAGAGCTCACCACCTGCATTTTTGCTCAGGGGAGCGGTGACAAAATTGGTTATGATGAAAAGCATGTACAAAATGATAATACCTGTAGCATTCCAAGAAAATTTATTACACAAAAGAATTGCTATATTATCATTATTTCAGCATTTGATGAAACAAAAACCGATATACCAGTGAAAAATGCCCTTAAAGTGGTGAAATTCTATTTATTGCCTTATGAATATAATGGACGAGAGTGCCCAGATGACCCTATAGCACTCACCTAAGACCTACCAAATGTGACCAAATTTCCGAAACAATATATTATTAACACAAAAATTGTGTTTGACCTTGACCAGATAAACATTCGAACCAGCTTACATGAAGATTAGCTTTAAAAAGAGTATAAACACGGTTTTCCTTGGAACTAACCTTGTGACCTAGTTTTTAACCCTAGGTTATCCCAGCAAACACTGACCAAATTACCAGATACTTGTGTATTAAATGCGGCCTTCAGACTGTTAATAAGGTTTTAATTTGATATGCTCCAGTGACCTAGTTTTTTTACCCTTAGTAACCCAGTTTCAAACTTAACCAAAAGAATCATTTGGATAACATTCTGACCAATTTTCATGAAGAGTCTGGCCTCCAGACTGTTGGCAAGGTTTTACATGGATTTGATTGTGTGACCTATTTTTGACCCCTACTGACCCAGATTTGAGACAAACATTCTTATAAATACAAATTTTCAAGATGGTTGTGTAATATATGTGGCCTCCAGAGTGTTAACAAGGTTTTTCTTTGAACTGACCATGTGACCAAGTTTTTATAAACCAGGTGACCCAGAAATCAATGAGACAAACAATCTAATCAATTTCCATGAAGTTTGGGCTATAAATGTAATCTCTATGGCATACACAAGAATTTTTATAATTTGACTGCATGCTCTAGTTTTTGACCACAGATGACCCATATTAAAACTTGGCCGAGATTTTATAAAGGCAAACACACTGACCAAGTTTAATGAAGATCCAATGAAAAATGCAACGTCTTGCATACACAAGATTTTTTTGGCTGACCTAGTTGACCTGTATTTAAACTCGACTTAGATTTTATCAAGGCAAGCATACTGACCCAGTTTAATGAAGGTCCAGTGAAAAGTGCAGCCTCTATTGCATACACAAGGTTAAGTGTGGACAGACGACAGGCCGATGGCGGACACCAGGCCATTACAATTACTCACCTTGAGCACTTCTTGCTCAGGTGAGCTAAAAACTGCCCCTGTGAAAATTTAAGAGATGTTCTGAATAGTCCTTTAACAAAATAGCCGTTCAATATCTACCTCTAGTTCTACAAATATATGTTTTAATTAGTAGAAAAAACCTTACTGCAAAAACGAAACTTGACTTGGCTCAAAAAAAGAGCTTAAAAAGTATACATTTTATATTTAACAATATGCTTTAGAAAAGACAATTTTGCAGTCTTTTAAAATATATATAATAATTGACCAAGTTTAATTGTAATATGAAACTTAAACTAATTAAAGCATTCAGTCAACAGTCGTTATTGTAGGTATTGAGTGAAACCTAGAGTTATAAGATTTCGAAAAAATCTACTTCACATAATCTAAAAATACAGAGTAAAACAATTAGATAGCAATTTTAATTATTAAGATACAAATGAATTTACAAGTTTATAAAATGCAAAAATTTTCTTGCAAATCATCACACAAGTCACAAAATAATGAAATTTCCATGGAGATTTTAAGTGCCAGGCCCACCAAGAAAATACTGGCAAGGCAAATATCCAAGTGCTGAGCATACAATGTAGCTACCCTGGGAATCACACATAAACATTCTTCAAGATTGGACAAAAACTAACTTACTTAAACTAAATGTCAAACAATTTGACCTGTTTTAAGACAACACATACACTGTTACAATAAAAAAACTTCTCTTGTCTTTTTTGTCTTACTTCTTAATAAACAATGTTTTTGCCAGGGTTGTTACTTCCAACACCACTCTCTGGTGCAAAGAAAATTCATTGCATCAAGTTGTGGCTTTACATTGTCCATGCAGTTTCTGGTTCTCTTGTCAGTGTGAGTGGAGTTGATCAGTTCATATTGACTGTACACTTGAAAAAAAAAGGTTTGAATATTTTCTGTTGAATCTGTTCCCAATCTCTGCTGAAGAATTCCCTCATTTAAAGCTGGCAGTGATGTAGCAACAACTGCGGTTGGAGGAAATTGTTGCTTTAACTTCGTGTATATTTGTTTGCTGGTGCACCAGTTTTGAATTTGGTGTCCTGTTGTTAGATTGACTGACTGGAAGGCTGCATATTTTCAAGTTTACCTTCACTTTCCTCCAGTTTTGTGCATTTTCTCTTCTTCTAGTTTCTCTACTTCTCTCTTCAAAAAAATCAAGAAAATTTTAATATCATTAACTCTGATATATTAAATAAAGATGATGATTGCACTGTGACGAAAAAACAAGCGCCTACTGGTAACAATTTATATCTAGTCACAAAACAGTGCAGGAAAACAAAGTTATTGACGTTATGTTTTTGAAATGCTAATTAAGGCTAAATACACTGCTTTTCCTAGCACTTTTTCTAGAGTAGCAACTATATTATACCTTGCTTAAATGTGACAAGCCATGTGATTTTTGGTCCAAATGCGGTACTTGGCCGAAAATGAGTTATTATCATTTTCTGGTGGGTATGTCTTTCGAGAGTTAGATTCCAAAATTTGAAGGCGAAATTTCAATTTTTGATGGAATTACGGCACTTGTAAGTCTTGTTAGTAACAGAAATGAAAAAGAAAGTTTTCACTGTCAGAATGCTATTTATTCATTCAATAATTTGTGTGTTGCAAGTGAAAATAAGAAAACAGTATTATTCTTACCATTGAAATTTGTTCACAATAAATATCATCGAAGATTACTAAGTGCTATCAAACATAATAAGATTTGAGGAATCATTCGAAAATGGTTGTCATGGTAACAAATCGCAAAAATATCAGATTTTCTTTATCTTATACATATTCACTACATATTTTCATACTGGGAAAACTGGGTTTATATTAATTTCTAGTTGACCTGTAATTCTAGCGCAACAATTTCAAATTTGAAGTAAAAATTCCCAGTTTTGATTGAATAGTGACACTTTCAGTAATGCTACTAACAGTTACAAAAAAGACAACTTTCGCGTTCTGAAATCAATTATCTTGTGTCACAGTGCATGCATTGTAAATCTTATTAACAATTATTTTTGATCCAGAACATTCTAAATTGTTCACATTTAACATCACTTTAGGTTAATTGATAAAATAACCCTAAAATCAGACATCAAAAATCAATCAAAAATGGTTGCCATGGTAACAAATGGCAAAAAAAGCACATTTTCTCTGCTTTATACATACACACTACACATTTTCATACTGGCAAACTTAATTTTATACTTATTTCTGGTTGGCCTGTAATTCTAGAGTAACAATTTCAAATCTGAAGTCAAAATTCCCAGTTTTGGTGGAATAATGACACATTCAGTGTTGTTACTAACAGTTACAAAAAGGAAACTTTTTCACATTCTGAAATTAATTATCTTGTGCCATAGTGCATGCATTGTAAATCTTATTTACAAATACATTTTATCAATCACATTCTCAGTTATACATATTTTACACCACTTAGGTTCATTGATAAAATAACCTTAAATTCAGACATAAAAAGTCAATCAAAAATGGTTGCCATGGTAACAAATGGCAAAAAAGCACATTTTCTTCATTTTTATTTTTAATACATATTTTCATACTGGCAAAACTGAGTTTATATTAATTTCTGGCTTAACTGCAATTCTAGAGCAACAATAAAAAATTTGAAGTCAAAATTCCAAGTTTTGATGAAATAATGACACAATACAGTGTTGTTACTAACAGTCACCAAAAAAAAAACTTTCACTACCTGAAATCAATTATCTCGTGTCATAGTGCATGCATTGTAAATCTTATTTGCAAATACATTTTATCAATAACATTCTCAGTTGTACATATTTAACATCACCTATGGTTAATTGATAAAATAACCTTAAATTCAGACATCAAAAATCAATCGAAAACGGTTGCCATGGGAACAAATATCAAAAAAGCACATTTTCTTCATTTTATATATATTCGCTGCATATTTTCATACTGGCAAAACTGAGTTATGTTAATTTCTGGTTGAACTGCAATTCTAGAGCAGCAATCAAAAATTTGAAGTCAAAATTCCCAGTTTTGATGGAATAATGACACATTCAGTAATGTTACTGACAGTTACAAAAAAGAATCATATATCGTGCCTTAATGTATGCATTCTAAATCTTATTTACAAAAACATTTAATCAATAACATTCTATGTTGTACAGCCTTGAACACCACTTTAGGTTAATGGATAACAACACCTTAAATCAGACATCAAAAGTCAATCAAAACGGTTGCCATGGTAACAAATTGCAAAAAAAGCACATTTTCTCTATTTTATATATACAGCATATTTTCATACTGTCAAAACTGACTTTGTTTTAATTTCTGGTCCAACTGCAATTTTAGAGCAACATTCAAAAATTTGAAGTCAAAATTCCAAGTTTTGATGGAATAATAACAAATTCAGTGTTGATATAAACTTTTATAAAAAATACAATTTTCAGTCTGATAACACAGAGCATGCATTGAAAATCTGATAAAGGAATGAGTAATCCTTGGTTACAATTAATGCCCTTTGAAGATTAATAATCAATAAATTCACCACAAATTCAGATGTAAAGAATAAATAAAAAGATGTTGCTATGGTAACACATGTCAAACAAAAAGGCCCAGAAGGGCATGCATCGTCTTACTAGACTGACTGGACTGTTATAAATTTTGTAAAAACTCTACTGGAAAGTATGACCCGTTATCAAGGTGTCATGAATAATTGACTATAGCAGTTGATTTTCCCACAGTGTGGTTCAATTTCAATACAGATCATCTACAAGCTGCATGCAACATTCTGAGTACTTATTTTTTGTGAAATTATTTGAAAAATGTTGAGAGTGTTATCAAGGTTTTACAATAATCAACTGATGTGCGGTGGGTTTCCTATAGTGTGGCTTGATTGCAAAATGCAGGCATTCTTTGAACAATATCAATTATCATGTAGGTCCACTAGGCTATGCCACACACCAACTGTCTTAGCTCTGTGCCTTGCTGTATTTAGAAACAATTCTGATATTTTTAAGCTTTGTCCAATTTAATCCGCTTAAACGGTTTAGCTACATATGGCGTTGGACCAGCATAGTCACTATTATGGCACAGTGGGCCAATTTCATCAAACGAGTACTACTGTCTTGTTGCTTCCATCCCTGTTATTTGCAACCTGTCAGGGAAGCCAGACACATCAACATTTTTCTTTAGAATTTTAATTTCTTCTTTCTCATCCTGTGCATACTGACGGGAAAACACAATACATGGTCAGACCGAGGACCCTCTGAAAAGAAGCAATCAGAGAATAAATTCTCTAAATTCTAGTTAGATGTATGTACACACTACTAACTGTAAAAAATAAAATAAAGAGAGTATGATTTGTGGAATGAATCCAATGTCATAAACTATTGAAAATTTACATGAACACAAGTTTTTTCTATGATTCTTTTAACACTATTGTGAAAAAAAAACTTGAAGCTAACCTGGAAAAACCAATACTGGTGTCATATGAGGAGGTACAGTAGCTGTTGCGATTCCCAGTGGGATTTCAATCCGCAACATCCGGGATAAGCGACAGACACCTTAACCTCTACACCACTGCTCATCATCTCAATCAAACTGTTGAGACTGGACACTGGTGGACATAGCTGACTTGAGCACTTCATGCTCAGGTGAGCTAAAACTTCAGACAGGGCAAATAAAGCAATACTACTTTCTTTTTCATACTGCAAGCTGTATGATATAGGTCAAAGGATACACTTCTATAGACACCATAGCTCTAAGTAAAAATATTAATTTTGAGTAAGTTCAAAGCCAAATGCATTTATATGCATGTAATACACCATTTGTTTTGATGTAATACTGTATGGAACGCCTTAGCTGTCTGCCACAACTAAATTTCATTATATGCAGGTAAATTACATTTTATAAAGGTAAAACTTCAGTATATGAAGGTAAAACCTCATTGTATTAAGATAAAAAATCATTATATAAAGCTAAAACGTCATTATATAAAGGTATAACTTCATTATATGTAGGTACAACTTCGTTATTTAAGTATAAAAAGTCATGATATAAAGCTGAAATGTTATTATATAAAGGTATAATTTCATTATATGCAGGTAAAACTTTGTTATATAAAGGTAAAACTTCATTATATCAAGCTAAAATGTCATTATATGAAGGTAAAACTTTATTATATAAATGTATAATTTCATGATATGCAGGTAATACTTTGTTATATAAAGGTCAAACTTCATTATATAAAGCTAAGACGTCAATATATAAAGGTGAAACATCACTATATAAAGCTATAATATCATTATATAAAGGTAAAACCTTATTATATGGAGATAAAACTTCATTATATAAAGGTATAATATCATTACAAAAAGGTAAAGCCTCATTATATAAAGGCAAAACTTCATTATATATAGGTATACTTTCATCCTATGCAGGTAAAACGTCATTATATGAAGCTAATACCTCATTTTATAAATATATAATATCATTATATAAAGGTATATTATCATTATATGCTGGTAAAACGTCATTATATGAAGGTAAAACTTCATTATATGAAGCTAATATCTCATTTTATAAATATATAATATTATTATATAAAGGTAAATCCTCATTATAGGGAGATAAAACATCATTATATAAAGGTATATTGTCATTATATGCTGGTAAAACCTCATTATATGAAGGTAAAACTTCATTATATAAAGGTATAATATCATTATATGCAGGTAAAACGTCATTATATGAAGGTAAATCGTCATTATATAAAGGTAAAACTTTATTATATAAAGGTAAAACTTCATTATATGCAGGTAAAACGTCATTATATGAAGGTAAAACTTCATTATATAAAGGTAAAATTTCATTATATAAAGGTATAATATCATTATATGCAGGTAAAACGTCATTATATGAAGGTAAAACTTCATTATATAAAGATATAATTACTATATTATACTGAAAATATTCAACATAAATCCCAATTATTGCTGGCCAAGGTAAAGGCTTTTCAGTATATGACGTTATTGCTCCCTTGTGTTCACTGCCTTTTTATCGCATGTCTTTGAAAATGCATGATATGAAGGTTACATGTATATAGTGTCTACCTGTTTGGATCTGAAAAAAGGGTAATTTTACATGCAGCACGAAAACTTGTGGACTATTTATGATGGCAATGGATATGAATGAGATTCTCGAGAGGCTTGGGCATAGTGAAGCAGTGGTTCAACGATTTAAAGAGGAACATATCACACCAGATATTATATCACTACTGTCTCTGTATGAATTTAATTGCTTAGGTGTCGTTGACAGGACAGACATAATGAAGTTGCGCGTTGAGTGTGTATGCTACAGATACAATTCTTTGTTCCATAATAGATCTAGTATGGATAGAACTTTTGAAATTTCAAGTGTCTATATTGAAAGCCTGTTCGAAGTCGGATATTCAGTGAAGGATGCCAGTGTTGCACTTGGTGTATCTGAAAGTACTTTGTACCGGAAGATGAGACAGAATGGCATATCAAAACGTGTGTTTACTGACTTGGATGATAGCGAATTAGATGATGCTGTCTTCAAGACAATATCTGAATTTCCAAGATGTGGAGAGGAGATGCTGCGGAAGGTCTTACTTCAGAAAGGAATCAAGGTATCACCGCCTTATATTAAGTAGCTCGTTTTTAATTACTTTAATTTTTTTCCTATAAGGATGTAACCTTTTAGCAACACTTAAAGTATCCTTATGCGACACCAAAGGTAACTCAGTTTTCAACTGCACCAAAAAGGTAATCTGACCGTAAACCCTTTGAAAGGTAACCGACTTATAAAATGAATGTTTGTTCATTCTGTTGAAATGCAAAGCTTTACGAGGCGACGTCAACAAAAGTCAGTCATAATTGTACTTAAACAACTTCAGCGACTATCAGAAGTCAGAACTATCATAATTGTTGACTTTTGTTTGCTGCTCCCCCTGCAACAATTTCATGGTCGGATCTATCCAGGGATGTGGGATGACCCTCCAGCTAACTGTGGATGTACACCGGACATTTATCAATCCTGATAATAATTATGATAGTGTCATTTTAACTTATTTTAAGCGATATGTACCAAATGAAGATATATTTCCTATGTTCTCTTTCCAATATGTTCAGGTACAGCGACAGAGACTTCGTCAGTGTCTACACAGACTGGACGAAGAAGGAATACGTGAACGCAAAAGAAAACGACTTAGGCGTCGAACGTACAACATCGCCGGTCCGAATCATCTTTGGCACATTGACAGTAACCATAAATTAATTCGCTGGCATTTCGTGATAATAGGAGGAATCGATGGCTTTAGCCGCTTAATTACTTATCTCAAATGTGCCGACAACAACAAAGCAGGAACGATCTTAGAATGCTTCCGTGTCGGTGTGTCTAAATTTGGAATCCCAGAGCGTGTTAGATCCGACCAAGGACGTGAAAACATCCAAGTGGCAGATTTCATGATTCATGCACGCGGAGCAGATCGAGGAAGCATGCTCACTGGAAAAAGTACCCATAATCAGAGGATAGAAAGATTATGGAGGGACGTGTATGATGGAGTACTGAGCTATTTCTATGACTTGTTTTACTTCTTAGAAGACGATGGGTTGCTAGACGTACTGAATGAAACTCACTTGTTTGCTCTGCATCATGTTTTCATGGAAAAAAAATAAATGAAAGGTTAACAACCTGGCAGGGGGCTTGGAATCACCACAGAGTAAGAACAGTAAACTCGACGCCAATGAGACTTTTCACTGCCGGTATGATGAACAACCCCACTCTTCAATATCATACCTTTCAACCAGAATCCGATTTAGAAGGTACTGTTGATGAGGATATAGAGCATGAAGACAACAGACCGGTTCTTTCATCGCTTCAAATTCATATTAGTGAAGACCGTTTCCGGCGACTTCATGAAGAATGCCCACAAAATTGGATGTCTGGTAATCACGGCGTGGACATCTTTCTAACAGCAAAACGAATGTTAACTGAATAATTGTAAAACATTTACAACGTAAAACAGTTTCTTTCATAAAAAAGAGTTCTTCATGAACATAATATTAACTATTTTGCTCAGCTGAGCTAAAAATGTGTAAGTAACCGGATGCCAATTTGTAATAAACGGACGCTCGTCTGATTTTATCCTTTTACGGTTTATTTATTACCTTTTTTTAAGTAACAGTGTCTTTGACCTTGACCCCAAAACAATCCGAAAAAAGGTTTTCGTAAATACTTACTGGACACTAAGTTTGGTCACAATAATTCAACTGCAACCAAAGATATTGTATTTTCCCATTTTTCTAAAAAAAATCCAACCTTGACGCCATGAGGCCCAAACACAATTCCAAAAAAAGTTTTTATTTATATGTATTACACACTTAGTCAATTGTAACTAAAGATACTGAATATATTAACGTTTTTCTATTTCTAGTTACAGTGACCTTGACCCCAGGAGCCCCAAAACACAACCCCGGTAAAGATCTTGTCAAATACATACTACAAACAAAATTAGTTACATTATGACTATAGATATTGGATATATTACTGTTTTCCTATTTTTAGTAACAATGACCTTCACTGTGGTGTAACCGAGACGGTTAACATTTTTTCGGAATTTCCAAGATGGCGGACGAGAGTGGATGTGAAAAGTAGGTGTCTGACTTTTTTCCTCGTAACTAGTTAAAAACGAATTTCAGAAATGGAATTCTTACACAGACCGATAGAAAAATGATTTTGCCATTCTAGGCTTTATCCGTTTCATTAAACAGTGTCTACTTTTCTAAATATCGTTGATAAAAGTGAACCAAATGCCGGTGCTCTGAAATGAAGCGAGAGGTCATGTGTGTTTTTACTCGGCAAAAGTTAATTCTTTGATGGATAAGTCCACGAAAACCACTACTCGGTAGATTCTGTTGTTATCTTAAAGAACGAAAAGCTGAATGTTGATATATGTACAGGAAATGGGCGAAAAAGCCACTTACACGAAATATGCTCTGTACGGTCCATATACATATGTTGAGTCACACGTTTCTTTCACTGTACGGTTCGTATATGCATAAAACTGTTCGGTGCGTAGCAAAATTTAAACAAAATTACTGTACGGTCCGTAGAAGAAACCTAGATGAAACAGTACGATGGGTTTTTGTAATATATAGTTTGAAGCTAACATAAACATAATTAAAGAGCTTACATGAGCGTATTGCACTCTAATGATAAATAATTGCAAATAAATCTAAATCACATAGGCTACTTTATCAGCTGGTAGATTTGTTGTTAATATTTACGCTAAAAATTTCTTTATACAATATCTACAAACTGACATATAGTTTCACATTGAACTTTCATGATCATTAGAAATCAAGTCATGGCATCAAAATGTAGAAGAACATTGAATGCTAGTTTATTTCTGACAGTATTCATATCATTCAAAATCTCTTATTAACGTTATATACTGTCTTCATGTTCGTTTTCTTCATTTTAAAAGCATGTCCCGGAAGTATCATTTAATCTATACAAATATATACAGTTGTACTTAGCCGGAGGTGTTAAAACTGTTTGCGACAATTAAAACCGTATTTACAGTCGCAAATGTCAAAATCACTAAATACCCTTTTCTAACACACAAATTGAATGTGTTTTAATGCGATAATTAAAACGTCGTTGGGTTCTTGCGTATACGTTATTTAATAGTCGACGTCACCGACCAGAAACGACGTTACTGTGTGACACCGGTACTTCCGGGTCGTTGTACCTTAGAAAGTAGTTCTTTGGAGATTTGAAGTCTCCATTTTAGAGCTGTCTGTGGATGGCTTGATGAAATGTATAAGTTGTATTTATTGTTGTTCTGTAAATTTTTGGCCATTTCTGATTACTCTAACAGTTGTTTTGTTTGTCTTCTTCAGGAATACATTTTGTGATGGAAGAGTTCAAATATTACTACGCGCCGGCATACATGACAGCTGTGTATTGGAAATTTGTACAGTGTCTCCAGATATTGAGTGATAGCAAAAAAGTTCATTGTCGACAATGTAACTTTTCTGGTGTAGATTGACTGTGATAATGACGAAGATGAAAAATATGGACAGCTGATTGTTGTGAAAGCCAGAGGAAATGTGCAAAAGTGCTCTAATTACGATAGAATCAAATGGGACAAAAATGACCGGTGTAACACCTTACATCGGTACTGCGTTAGAAACGTCGATAACTGCGTTAGAATGAGCCTTTGCGTAGAAAATAACCCTTTGCATTTATTGACCGTTTGTAATATCTGGTCATGTTAAAACCGAAATAGCATCCCTTTCAGCGTTGTTATCGTCTAATAGACAATGATTTGGAGTACTGATACGCAGTTATTAGTCACGAATGCCGGAATTTTAAACAATGAACACCGCTGGAACGGACGTTATTTCATAAATGAACAATATCGTTCTATTCTAAAATTATTTATTTTCATTTGCTTATTGTTATGTTATGAATATTGTTTAACATGTACTAATACATATAGCCATATTTCTCTTTCCTTGTGATTATTGTTTACTTTTATACATACTGTTTGCTTTTCTAGATTTGTTTATTTTATACATGAAGGTATTTACAGAATTGGAGATGTATTCTTCAATGATTGAATATTTAACGTTGTAATTAATAGCCAAAGATTGGCATATTTTTATCTTTTTATAATATTTATGCCTTCTTTTTTGTTTAATTTTCTTATTTTGTGTACCTAGACGGGCTTGATTTTTTATTCATATATAAAAGAAAATGATGAAAAGGTTCAAACATATAAAAAGGATTTTTCTACAATGTGTACATAAGCAGCAACATATAATTATTTTATAGTTTCATAACATGTACCAATTCCTTACGGACATATTTCTGAGTTAAAAATAACCAGTCGGGATATGAAATGGGAAAAATACATTCAAATGATGCATGCAAAAAGCATTCTAGTTAAATAAAATAATACGTATTATATTATTGTGTTTGTCTCATGGCATAGTACCCACAATCACATATTTTCAGGTGTTTTTTTTTTTGCAGTCAATGATAACTTCATATTCTTACACCACACTGACAATACACCACACTGACAATGCTATTAGTATACGAACTACTTAGTGAAAAGTCTGTTCAAACAAGTAGAAGAGTCGACGTATCATACGTAAATTGTTTCGTTCAATGATCATTCTGCATGTGTGTATTCAACTTTCTACATTGTCAAGTTTAAGTCCATGACGGACATGGGGCAATATTTTTGCTTCACATGCTTTGTGGTTTTCTCGCACTGAAAATGGATTCCTGGCTGGTTCAAAGTTCTAAGATACCTTTCCAGACTTCCTTGTCCGTTTACCACGCCTTCGCTCCTCTGTATCGAAAGAGTGATCCCTGAAAAATATTAATTATTATGATCATTTTCCTTACCGATATTATTTCCGGAATGAACTTACGCAATACGCTCATGTAAGCACTTTTTGTTCATGTAAGCTTCAAACTATATATTACAAGAACCCATCAGTACGGTTTCATCTACGGACCGTACAGTAATTTTGTTCAAATTTTGCTACGCACCGTACAGTTTTTATGCATATACGAACCGTACAGGGAAAGAAACGTGTGATTCAACATATGTATATGGACCGTACAGAGCATATTTCGTGTAAGTGGCTTTTTTGTCCATTTCCTGTACATACATCAACATAAAGTATTTTGTTCTTTAAGATAACAACAGAATCTACTGAGGAGTGGTTTTCGTGGACTTATCCATCAAAGAATTAACTTTTGCCGAGTAAAAACACACATGACCTCTCGCTTCATTTCAGAGCACCGGCATTTGGTTCACTTTTATCAACGATATTTAGAAAAGTAGACACTGTTTAATGAAACGGATAAAGCCTAGAATGGCAAAATCATTTTTCTATCGGTCTGTGTAAGAATTCCATTTCTGAAATTCGTTTTTAACTAGTTACGAGGAAAAAAAACAGACACCTACTTTTCACATCCACTCTCGTCCGCCATCTTGGAAATTCCGAAAAAATGTTAACCGTCTCGGTTACACCACAGTGACCTTTACCCAATGAGCCCCAAAACACAATCCAAGTAAAAATACTTTCTTTACACTAAGTTTGGTTGCATTATGTTCACTGTTACAAAAATATTGTCTGTGTTAAACTTTCTATGTTAAGAAGGGGCAATAATCCGGTCAAAATACGTGACAGGGTTATGTAACTTGTAAAACTCTTCCTTCGTTCTATTGTACATGTGATAGTGAACAGGTATTCCAAGTTTCAAAGTGATAGCTTTGATAGTTTGCATGTAAGTGACCTAAACGCAAAACTTAAAAAATCAGACTAGCTAAAACTGACAAAGTCCCAAAATACTAAAATATTTCCCCCTCCCTCAATGTATGACTCAAAAGCCCATTTGATATGTCGAAGTACATTATCCATTAGTTATTTGTGCAACATTTGAAATCATTCTAACAAACAAGAGGGCCAAGATGGCCCTATATCGCTCACTTGGCTACCATTGACTATAACACAAGGTCAAAAATAGCAGGTTTTTTTATCATAGAGAACCAATATGTAATGCTCTAAGCTCTGGGCCTTTAATATGGTTCTAGACAAGAAGAGTTTTGACGTTCTGCCTACATAAGCCTAGGTAAACTCGAGGGACTTAGATCTTAAGTCATAGTGTTCATTACTTGAAAAAGTTAAAAGATCTGACATGTAATCAGGAAACAATCCATTCTTACATTTGAATACCATTAATGCAGCATGATATATGGATCTGTTTTCAAAAGTCATCCATTGCAATGCTTTAAATAACTCTAAAGAGTTCGTTTTAAAGGGGCTTTGAAAACTAATGCGAGCTGCACGCTTCTGCAGTTTTATAATTTTGTTTATATTTTCTTTTAAACCCATCCGAGAACTTGTGGTCATGAATACACATTTGGTTATGATTGCTCAATAAATGTAGTGTACCGAGTGTAAACAATATGAAATATTGCAATTTTTGTAACACCAGGGGCAATAACTCTTTAAGTACAGCTCCAACCTGGCCCATAATCAAACTCATCCGAGAACTGGTGGCCATACACATTATATCCAAGTTTGAATAAGATTGCTTTAGGATTGTGGATGCTAGAGTGTAAACAAACTAAATGTGAAAGGACGGACATCCAAAGATCCTAAAAGCTCACACGGGATTGTGTCAATAAAATATCGCATTTCCTCCTTTTTTATTTAAGCAATGTCTGACAAGTGCGCGTTATCAGAGCTGTCGCAGAGCGCGCAAAACATTATGCGTAACTTCTTGCTAGGTATCGTTTAATAGATTTTTAAATCCATGTGTATTTAGGTCCGTGTTTCACAGTACAGGTACTATAGTTTGATATAAGACACAAAGGAATATTTTAAAATTTTATTTTAAAACATGAATCATGAAAATTCTGAATAACAAACACAACTTTTTTGTTTAATTAGATTTCTGGAGTTAAATCATGAATTGCTCATTATGTTCATCAATGACCTGGTCTAATGACCACAATTAAACAATGTAATGAAACTCTTCAAACAGGACACTGTTCCTAACTCAGCCTACAAAGTAAATGATATATTACCCATCTATTGTTACCATACACTAAAATAATGAGTACAAGGAATTTACATTATAAATCTCTGAAAGTTAAATACTGGTACAGCCACCTGATGGGAACATAGCCAACTGCCATCATTCAGGTTCCCTGTTATATGCAGCTGAACATGCTAATCAATATTTCTGATGCATGTCTAAAAGTCATATACATTTAAAGAAATGCAAAACAAAATACAGAAATGTTAAAGTAAAAGCCACAATTCTGCTTTCACTGAAAGAAATCACAAAGCCCAAATGTGAAAACTTTAAACGCTTATCAATAATTGATAATTGAGCTTTCTTAACTTTAGGTCTTTTTTTAAAGTAAATCGAGGCAAAATTCAGAAATGGCAATTTTTTTTATAAATGGATGGTCATAGTCATCTGCTATTACTCAGTGAAACAGCAAATAAATTCTAGTTGCTCACTTCAGATGCCATTTACTAGTTCTAGGTGTGTACACTTCCTCTTTTCTACATGCTCTAGGCACAGACTGAAGTAGAGTGCGAATGGCCATAGAAACCATTCACCACTCACAAAGACATGCATTGAGTTTCAAATATAAAATTGCCGAAAATGATTTTTAGAACAGCAGCTGTTTGATTGGATTTTAACAAATTGCATGTGATCTGACAAATCTGCAACAACAGAATACAATATCCTACATCCAGCTACTGGATGGTGCTACGGCTACTGACACTTTTATTATATACCTTCACCAAAGTCAAGAATTTTGAATTCGATTTTCTTTGTGTCATTAAGCAAATTCATTTAACCACTGCTTGCGTGAACGCCTACACCAAGGAAAGTGCAATGACCCTACTTATTCTTTAAATAGTCAACCTAACATAATTATTTGTAAAAGTAGACCTGAATTATACAACATAACCAAATACCATCATTTGATCATTTTCATTATGAAAATGTCTTTATAACAAGAGCATTGCCTATGGTGCATAGCTTAGGGTTGTCTGTTTTTCTCAGTTTGAAGTTAAAGGTCAAGGGCACCGGAAGATTCAGGTCGTCTATTTATAGGTCAGTGTGAAGGTCTTGTCACAAGGATTGTGTGAATATGAAACAAATCCATCATACATCAAGGTATAACATAGTTATGGTGAAATTTGACGGTTTTTAAGGTTTTAAATATAATAGTCAAGGTCATCTGATGTCATTCATTAATAAGTCAATGCGATGGTCTTGTCACAAGCATGTGTCGAGTAGTAAAAAAGTTATTGCCCACTTTAAAGTTTTTGGACAACACTGTTACACACATGCACACGACACCAAGGCTATGGCAGTACCTAGACTTTTGTTCTTCGAAAAACAGACAAGCTAAAAATGAAAGACATAAAAGAGAAGATCTCCTATAGTAGGATCAGGTTTCATCAACCATATACCTTGAACGAAGGAGATGGACCTTAAAACCATAAACAAACTATAACAAGATCACTCAAAAATAACTGTGTTGCTTTCAACACTGTCTATCAACTCTCATAAAGAAGCTGACATTTATAGCAACCTTTTCATTTAATTTTGTTGCCAAGTGACCAGATCTAACTACTGAAGGCTCAGTGTGGGAAATGGTTTACTGGAACACCGTTACACTTCACTTCAAGATTATATTTGATTAATGAATGAAGATAAAATATGTAAAGTGTATAGAACAGAATATTTCAAATAATTCTAGATTATTGTCAATTATGAGATTTTATTTAATACTATTTATTTCCTTTGCTTATCAACCGATTTATAGTCAGTATAATCTAAAGTGCATGAAAATCAAGTTATTCTTGAATAACTCTTAATGAACAAGAGCTGTCCCTCACAAGTGACGAATGCCCCCAAGAGGTGTCTCACAGTCTGTGTCCTCTCCATGTGCTCAACAATTGTGCCATGTAATTTTAAAATCCTTCCATGCATACAGGATTGCATTACGTGTGACCTTGACCTTGGAGGTAGGGTCATGGATGTTGTATGCGACTCGTCGTCATGTGCAGAACATCTGTGCCAAGTTATTTTAAAGTCAATGCATGACAAATTTCAGTCCGGACATGAATGTGTGTATATATACAGGATTTCATTACCTATAAACTCTAAGTGTGACCTTGACCTTTCAGGTAGGGACGTGGGTCTTGCACGCAACATGTCGTCTTGATGTGCTGAACATCTGTGCCAAGTTATTTTAAATCCTTCAATGCATGACAAAGTTACAGCCCGGACACGAAAAAATGCAAGGACAGACAGACAGACAGATGGTGTAATTTTAATATGCCCACCTTTGGGGGCATAAAAATTGGAGGAAGGTTGTGGACATGAAAACCTACAAAGTTCATCACCTTTTCACGTACAACACCATTTTACCCCAAACTTCTTCTTCATATTTATTTTCTGAATTTCGGTTTTGGCAGCTCTACAACTGCGTTGACGGACAACGACGGACAATCATCCATCCTAAAAGCTCACCCTGGCACAAAGTGCCCGGTGAGCTATTAAAACTTCAACAGTGTTTAGTTTTTTACTGAAAACACCAGTATTCCAGTGAGTTATCCATGATCCGTGCAAAAATGCAAGTACAAATATGTTGATTCTGTCCTTATCAGTGTAGAATATAATCATGCCCTTATGTACAGAAAATGATGTCATTTTTTAAGCATGAAATAACACTTCTCAGTTAACTGTGACTGACCATCATCTATATCTATCTGAAAATCAAAGTGACTAGATAAGCATTGTCATTTCAAAAAGCAACAAAACAGGTGACAGTTAACATGACTTAAAAGTTGTACTAAAAAGATCAACTCAAAACTCTGCGGGATGTAATTAAGGTAGCTACCGACCCTTGATAAAAACTAAAGGGAGAGCCCTGGTATAATTTCTTAGGAGCAGCAAGTGAAGAACATTTCTGTAAACATTGAATTCCTGGCAGTAGGAAAAAATATATGTAATAAATTGGATATAAATTTCAAGATAAATAAAGGCCACACAAAATAAATTTAGCCAAATCAGGGGCAATAATTCTGTTCTTACAAGATGCAATTAAAAAATATTCTAAACACCACATCTATACACATGGCTTCCATTAACACGTTCAAATTTTGTTAGTCCTGCCTTCCAGGGCATTCATATTAGAATTTTAGAAATCCCAGCTAAAATTTCAAGAAGTCCCTGGCAGAACATACTTAAATGTGTGTAAAACTATTATACTTTAATAATATACATGTAATACTTGAAGGTAATTGTGATGATAAATCCATTACTGGAGGCAGTCACAAGCAAAACCCAAGGTACGCACCTTCATATCCTAAGGAACAGTTTTGTAAAGGTTACATGATTCTAGGACATGTAATTAGTCAAACTATTGTTAGAACTGTTTAGAGCTTTCAAAGACATTTCCAACTAGAAAGCCAAGATGGCCCTATATCGCTCACCTGGCCACAACTGGCTAAAATACATATAGGACATGAAGAGCAGAAATGGTCAATTTTGACGTGGGTTTCTGATTTAAACAATCTTCGTAGAGGTCAACTACATAATGCTATATTCCAAATAGCTAAGCTTTGGCCTAGTGATTCTAGACAAACTATTTTTTGTTTAATAGTTATTCCTATATAAGCTTATGTAAAAAAGTCACCCCTGGGCATGGTCAATTTTCACCTGGCCGGCTGGGGGTCATAATTTGAACAATCTTGGTAGAGGTAGAGACAATGCAACATGCCAAATATCTAAGCTCTGGGCCTTCCTGTTCTTGAGAAGCATAATTTTTAAGTTTTTCCTTTCCATTGCCATGGCAACCAGAGTTCTGCATGGAATGGAATTCTTTGAACAACTATGATTGAGCTTCAGGCAAAGAACATCCCTCCCAAGTTTCATCAATATTGGTCTAGTGATTTCAGAGGAGATGTTGTTTGAAGGAAAATGTGAACGGACGACATACTACATAAGCCAGACGGTGAACGATTCTTATAGCTCACTCTGGCACGAACTAAAAAATGTATACTTTCCAATGATATCTTGAAAGATATATGCATTGTTATAATTTTACGTCTTAATTTTTTATTAAGGGTTGGTAGCTAACTTAAAAACAATCTGTCACATGTAGGCAACACTATGCCAATCCAAAATACGAATTGCAAAAGCCATAATCAAACATTGAAAATAAATGTTCTTCTTCCGGTAAATCCCTTTGCTCCAGGGGAACTGTCAAACTAATCTTATTGATGCAGGTGTTCGAGGTTGGTAAGTATGACACACGTTCTGCAAACGTCAGGGTTGGTGATACTGAATATCCCAAAGGTGGTTCTTCATCAACTCCCGTGACGAAGCTTAGAATCTGGCCTAGAGTCACATTCTCTCTTCTACCAGCTGGTTATGAAAAAAAAATCATTACAAAGTACATGTAAAGTTCAGCTAATAAGATTTCACAAGAGCATTTCAAGGAATACATATGTCGCCTGCCAGCAGCCTGGACACACTTTTTTCAGTAGTATCAGTTCCCAAAAAAAACTTAAATTGCAAACTCCATCTAAACATCTGTATCAATTCACATATCTACTTTCATTTGGATAATGTACAAATATGTAAAAATCAGAATATTAAATGTGTCTGGCTGGCTGATTTTCTTCATTGGTTAATAAGAAATTGACAAGAGCAGAAACACAACAAAGGAGAATAGCTCAAAATATTTGGACTAAATTTTAGCACTGTTTTTCTGTAACTTAAAACATTCATGCAGTCATCAGTTTCTGATAAATTGAATCTCAAACTTCTTTAACTTTCTTTTAAACCATTAATAATAGCAGTAAATCTTACATAGCCTCAAAATTTAACACGTTTTTAAAACTAATCGGAGCTAATATCCTTCGCACGACTGTCATAAACAGGGCAACACCACTGGGGGGGGGCTCTGAACAGTCTAAAAGATTAAACCTACATACACATGTAGTGACCGTCTGGAATTGATTGGAAATAGTTTGTTTTGCTGCTTATAGCCAATTTGAATATGAAAACATGAAAGTTGCCAAAAAGAATGCCATTCGATAAGAAAATAGTCTTACTTGTGATATCCAAAAACCGCCTGCTTGTTTTAAATAGGAAATTATTTCTGTGACTTTTGCTGCTTTTCGAAAGCTGTTCAACTTTGTTCTGGTTAATGTTACAAGGTGTCTGGTATACATGTGTAAGCTATTGCCACTGACTTTTAAAGGAAATGCAAAACAATTTGATAAAGATAATGGTATTGCCACAAGGCGCATTCAAAACGTTAAATGTGGTAAATACGCTTTAATACGTTATGGTTGTCAAAGGATTTGCAATAATATTAACATGTGTTTGTGTATAGCTTCAGCTATCATACCTGCTACTTCTCGCATGTACTTAATGAACTTCTGGTAAACAATACTCTCTATAACCCTCTTGTTTGAACCAACTGCACTGAACTGTGGCTGCAGAAGGTGAGTAAGCATCTTTAAAGACAATGGTGGTCTATGCTCTGGTGTGAGTAGATGCAGCAGAATGGGATATGCCTGTATTATCTGAAATAGAGCAGAATTGCAAAATTAAACAAGATCTGTTTGTAATACACGAATGCCCCCCTTGATGCAATCAGAAATGTGGAAAAAGTCCAAATATTTTTTGTACAAGGATCATTTGGCATATATTCATCAAAGTTTACAAGTCTAAAGTGGATGACCGAGAATAATATAACAAGATGCTAGGCCCAAGTGTTTTCGAGTTATCGTCTGGAAACCCTTCTAACCTATTCCGGGTCACTGTGACCTTGACCTTTGACCTCAAAATCAGTAGGGATCATCATTCTGCTGGTCATGACTAACCTACACATAAAGTTTCAAGATGCTAGACCCTAAAATTCTTGATTATTGTTCTGAAACTGTTCTACTATTCTAGCGTTTTAGAGTTATCATCCAGAAACCACTTGGTAGACCAACAGACAGACTGATCGACACCTGCAAAACAATATACCCCTCTAGATTCCAGCAGGCGTTTGATGCCATTCATTGTATTGATTGTATTGCAATGCCTGAGATTAGCTGAAATCTTGAGACAAGAAAAATCTAGAAAATGTAACAAAGGGGGATAATTATAAGAAATAGGCAAACTAGAGCTATGGTTCTTGGGCACTGCATTTTCCCTCATTCTGCTCTATCATTATATGAAGTTTCAGTTTTGGAGATATGCTCCGGATAAAAAAGTGGGGACGGACGGACGTAAAAGGGCATAAAATTGCACAACAAACTACACATGTTAATCGTATGTATCTAAAAAAGTCTAAGTTCAAGGGGAGATAACTCCATAATGCCCGGATGGATATGCATCAAAAATAGGTCTTGCAGATCTAGACTGCCTGGTGACTATCCTTGCAAAGTTCTATTTCAATCTGTTGAAAATTGAAGGAGTAGTTTGCGCAACAAATGGAAAAAAAGTCTATGGTAGAGGGCAGATACCTCTGCAACGCCTGGATGGATATGGATCAACAGTATGTCTTGAACATCTACAATGTACATTGTCGGGTGTTTATCCATGCCAAGTTTCACTTTAATCCATTGAAAATTGCAGGAGTAGTTTGCGCCACAAACTATATATGTTAAACGTGACAGACCAACTGCCTGACCAACCAAAGACAGGGTGATTCCAGTAACAATATTTGTAAAGAATTTGTAAAATATGCCTATAAATTACCTCTATCAAACCTAATGCATTCATTCCCTTTTTTAGATATAACAATGGTTTTGAAGGACTTGGTGCCAGCAGTTGCTCAAATAGTGCTTCACTAAAAATGCGTGGCAGCTTCCCATTCTGCAGCATGCTTAAAGCTGGAAATAGAGACAAATCATAAAACTTGTGGAATCTTAGAGGTTAATAATATTAATTTAACTGGTATAATATTCTATAACTGAAATCTGAGGGGTGGGGGGAATAAGATTTTTGTTTGGTACGAACAAACATAGTAAGTGGTTTTAACTGTTGGTCGATTCCTTAGTGCACACCAAACAACTTCCGAAATAGTTACAAATTTACATTTCAAGCGCATACTTACTACAAAGAATACTATGTAAATCCAAATCAAAACAAGAGCTGTCCATAAGACAGCAAGCTCGACTATTGTGGGTGTTTGGTAATAGAACAAAACCTTTAGCAGTATAATAGCAAAACAAAATTCTGCTAACTATTAGTATAAACTAGGACAGTTGAATCATAAAAAAGTCAAAATCTATCACTATATATTTAATTTTGGGTAAATTAATTGTTTGATACAAAATGTACCCCTGAACACTATTGTGTTCACTGAACGCCACTGAATGCTAAGTTTGATATAACTACCATAAGTGGTTACTGAAGTTGAACTATGTGCATGATAGTACCTTGCAGGCAAAACTTTAACCACATTTTCAAAGTCAAACAAGGGCCATAATTTTCACTAAATTTAAACAAGAGTTATCTGTCTTGACTGTGTGACCCTCCTTAGGACATGAACAAAGTTTCAAGTCAATATCATAAGTGGTTACTGAGATATGTACATGATAGTACCTAGCAGGAAAAACTTTAACAAAATTTTCAAAGTCAAACAAGGGCCATAATTTGTATCAAATTTATACAAGAGTTATCTTACATGACTGTGTGACACCCCTTAAGACATTAACAAAGTTCAAGTCAATATCATAATGGTTACTGAGATATGTTAATGATAGTACCTAGCAGGCAAAACTTTAACCAAATTTTCAAAGTCAAACAAGGTCCATAATTTGTACTACATTTATACAAGAGTTATCTGACTTGACTGTGTTACACCCCTAGAGACATTAACGAAGTTTCAAGTCAATAGCATAAGTGATTACTGAGATCTGTGCATGATAGTACCTAGCAGGCAAAAATGGTATGGCTAAGAATTTGTAATCGTTTGACAAGTAAAGTTTTTGTCTTTTTCCACATAATTTAAGTCATACATGTACCTCTTACATGATATAACTTTGGCTCCTCTGGGGCAGAATTATCTGTATTACAGGTTTTGTTTTGGGTAGAAAAACATCAGATGAGATGAACAGACATGTCAAAAATGCAATGTCATGAACAAGCTTCATTTTTTAAACAAGAGCTCTTTTCTCAGTATTGCCAATAAATCAGTGCCAGTTGCAAACAAGACTTTAACAAGGAATTTCTAATAACAAATAAAAAAACATTTTCACAGTTTTCTTCTCTTGCTTACAGAAAGGTGTCATGATGGTACAAAAGTATTCCAACTTTCAAAGTACTATATCTCAAATGGTTAAGTCAACAATTGGACAAGAATGAAAATTTAACTCAATTTCTAATTCGAAAAGGGCCATTTATATAATTCAAATGAAATCCTTGACAGAGTTACCTTCTTCTGCCTACATTTTGGGATCATGATGGTAAACAAGTTACAATATTCCAACTTCAAAAGTAACAGTCAAAAAGTGGACTGGTACGAAAAACTTTACCGTGATACTAAGTTGATAAAGGGCCTTAATTAAAAATAAATCCTTGACAGAGTTACCTTCTCTTTTGCCTACAGATGTGGGTAATGATGCAAACAAATATTCCCAGTTTCACAGCATTATCTCAAAGGGTTAAGTTAATAAGTAGATTTTACCCAGTTTCCATGTATTTTCTAAGTCAAAAAAGGAGCATAATTCTGACAAAAACCTTGACAGAGATATATACTCTTACCTGTTGATGGGGGTTATGATGGTAAACAAGTACTGTAAGTTTAAAAGCAATACCTCCAATGGTTTCGAAATAAAATGGGGTGGTACAAAAAACTTAACCAAGGTGTGACACCAGCGCCGACGCCAGGGTGAGTAGGATAGCTCCCCTTTTCTTAGAAAAGTCCAGCTAAAAATCACATCTAATATATAACACAACCATACAGTATACCACTGTACTGAGACTTACCAAATATTTTTCCAACCGTCTCGTAATCCTCAGCCAGGTAATCCTTAATAGGATCAAAATATTTCTCATAGATTTCTCCTAGGACCAAAGAAAAAAATTCCTTACGAGGTCCTCCATAATCCTCAGCTACCTGCAAATATTTCATGTCAGTAAGTAGAATTTTAAAGATGGCATAACACTGTATATATCCCAATCTGTATAGCAGGGTTTTAGATTAAATTCTTAATTACAGGGGCCACCTGGGCTTCTGAAACAGGACTATTCAGGAGCTCAGGTGAGCTAAAATGTTTTTGAACACAGACAACACCAAATTCCATGAAAATATAAATTTTCTTCATGCTTATTTTTTTCAGGGTCTTAAAAAAGTTTGGGTTGGGGGTAAGAAAGGAGGTTCGGTAGAGTTACAGTAAACAGACTATTTTATTTTTAGCCCTTACCAGTATGTCATTTTTTTGATATGATACCCATGCAAAGTTGTCATATTAGGACAAAGTACAAATATTATTCGTTTTTATAGAATGCAAAGCGAGCAATGAATTTTTTTAATTTTCTATCTTACGATAATCTGACTAGTCCTTTACAAGATTTGTAAATTCCCTGATATTTCCCTGATTTTTTCAAAATTCTCAAATTCCCTCCCCAACCCCTCCACTAACAACCAACTCACCTCATCGCTGAACTGCACTTCCAAGGTTAACCTATAATTTTCTATGGTAGATACATTTTCTATGGCTGTTTCCAGTAGTCTCTGTTTATCAATTACAATAAAATTGGTTTCTCCAGTGATTGCATTTCCGTTTACAATATCATCTGAATCAATGTCCAATTTCCGCCCAGTCACTATCTTGTTCTGTAAGTATCTGAGGATATGGATAGGATCCTGTATGTTCAGACTTGCTATATCATCTATGCAACTCCTTGTCAATGTGTGCATGTCTGCCTGCTCTTCAAAAACATAATCAACTAGAGCTATCACTAAATGTGATTAATACCCCCAAAAGACTGCTTTATAAACTGAGAAAGTTCGTAGTAACAGAATACCTTGCAAACAAACTAAAAAGAGATATTGTTCTTGGCAATAACTCTGTAATTTGTCAAGATAGAGTTATGGTTCTTGTACACTGCACTTCCTCTCATTGTGCTTGACCATTGTATGAAGTTGTATTGAATTCCAACCAATAGTTTTCGAATAATGCTCCGGACAAGTAAAAGTAACAAAGGGCAATAACTCTGAAATGAGTCAAGATAGAGTTATTGTTCTTTCACACTGCACTTCCTGTCATTGTGCTTGACCATTTTATGAAATTGTATTGAATTCCAACCAGTAGTTTTCGAATAATGCTCCGGACAAGGAAAAGTAACAAAGGGCAATAACTCTGTAATGAGTCAAGATTGAGTTATGGTTCCTGTGCACTGCACTTCCTCTCATTGTGCTTGACCATTGTATGAAGTTGTTTTGAATTCCAACTAGTACTTTTCGAATTATGCTCCGGACAAGGAAAAGTAACAAAGGGCAATAACTCTGAAATGAGTCAAGATGGAGTTATGGTTCTTGTGCACTGCACTTCCTCTCAATGTACTTGACCATTGTATGAGGTTATATTGAATTCCAACCAGTAGTTTTCAAGTAATGCTCTGGAGAAGAAAAAATAACAAAGGGCAATAACTCTGAAAATACTCTAGATAGACTTATGGTTCTTGTACATTGCACTTCCTCTCATTGTGCTTCATCATTGTATGAAATTGTATTGAATTCCAACCAGTAGTTTTCAAGTTATGATCCGGACAAGGAAAAGCAACAAAGGGCAATAACTCTGTAATTAGTCAAGATGGAGTTATGGTTCTTCTGCACTGCACTTCCTCTCAATGTGCTTGACCTTTGTATGAAGTTGTATTGAATTCCAACCAATAGTTTTCGAATAATGCTCCGGACAAGGAAAAGTAACAAAGGGCAATAACTCTGTAATTAGTCAAGATGGAGTTATAGTTCTTGTGCACTGCACTTCCTCTCAATGTGCTTGACCATTGTATGAAGTTGTATTGAATTCCAACTTGTAGTTTTCAAGTTATGCTCCGGACAAGGAAAACTAACAAAGGGCAATAACTCTGTAATTAGTCAAGATGGAGTTATAGTTCTTGTGCACTGCACTTCCTCTCAATGTGCTTGATCATTGTATGAAGTTGTACTGAATTCCAACCAGTAGTTTTCAAGTTATGCTCCGGACAAGGAAAATGCAACAGACCGACCGACCGCCCGCCCGACCGACCGACCAACCACCGGGTGACTCCTATATACCCCCTAAACTTCGTTTTGGGGGTATAATAACACTTTGCATCAAGTCTGGAAGGTCATCAGAAGTTTCCTGTACAAGTGTTTCAGGAGCTACATGATCGTTTTCTCCTCCAGGCATGACAGGTAATACTGGACCTATTTCTGAGCCCGAGGCTGACTGACTGTTTTCTCTCAATGAATCAGAATTCTCAGAACAAACAGCAATGTGTTCACGTATTTGACTGATATGGAATTTTTCTTCACAGTTTTTACATGTAATAGTTAAGTCTGATTCATTTTCTTCATTTCTTGCATCTTCAACCGATAAACAGTTCTGAATTGGTCGAATATAAAATCTAGCTTGTGGACCAACTACACTCTTCAATTTCTTTACATCCCATTTACAATTTATATTTTTTAAAGTTCTGCAGGTACTTGTGCAACACATGATTTCAAAACCGCCAATGTCTTCAAGTTTTGGGAACTCTCTGATAATTGTAGCATGAACTTCGTTTTCACTGTCATTTGCATTGAAAGTTATTTTTTTGAGGCCTAAGCCTGCCTTGAATAAACATTCTTTTTCGGCACTGTTAGGAACTTTTATTTGGTTGTTATCTGATAAACAAAGAAATGAGGCGGTCCATGTTCTTCCCTTTTTTTTCTTTGTTGGAAGACGAGTACTTTCTCTAGATCTACTTGGCATGAATAACAAATTTCTTTCTCTTGTCCCATTTCCTGAAAGAAAAGTAAAGCCATATGAACTTACAGGAGATCCCAAAGAGATCTTGGCACTCACCATTCAAATAAAATATTTTTGATAACTGTTATTAGACAAATAGAAATAAAGTTTTAAATAATTACCCCCTCCCCCCAATTTTACTGAGCAATTAAAAATACAGATCAAGAGTTGTACTCAAGACAGCAGGCGCTCAACTATTCTCGGTGCTGAGCAATTTTAACAAAAGGACCACTTATGACAGTATACAACAAATCATTCAGCCTTTCATTCATGCATGACTCGCCACATTCCCCCACCAAACATTCTGATCAAATATGGGGCCAATAGAGTATAAGCAAGGTTTCCTGTGATTTGACCTAGTGACCTAGTTTTTGGATGGTTGACAATATGACGAAAAATTCAAAATGAAAGCGAAAGTAGACTTGTCGAAAAACAAAGAAATTGATGGCATTCTGCATTAGACTACTATTATTGTCATTTGTAATTTCATTAGTACATGTACCTAGATTAGTGTTCAAAGAGACTGCTTATGAGTATTACCACATTTACTTACTTTATAATAATTTACTCATCTTTAAAAAGTGGTGTAGGTATTTTAAATCTGAATCTGTGCATCTACAGTACAGTCAAACTATGTGACCATGTGTATTAAGTAGTGATATCTCGATGATCGAATATAATCGAATAATTGGTTGGAAAGATTTCAAATTGATTATGATTTCTAGTATTTAACCCAATTTGTTATAGCAAAATTGTGTTCATGCCATAAGAATAGAAAAACCGTCACACAGATACTGAAATTATGCACGACATGCATTCAAAATACCAGTAGTACACCTGATAACCATTTGAAAATCGAATCGAGGAGACGACCATATATTACCGTTGAGACACTGATCAGTTTAGACACCAATCGGTTTATTCAAAATGACATATTTGTGCACGGAGTAGTCTTCACTTTTTCAGACTAACCCGTAAACTTTTCAAGACTAAGCCGTACACATATATGTCATTTTGACTAAACCGGTCAGAATTTAAGAACCTCCCCCCCCACCAAGTCATTTCCTCCCTTGACTTTTCCCCCCTAGACATTCCCTCCCAAGACTTTTACCACGAAATTTCAATTCACTTAAATTATTGTGATTTATTATGTAATTGAGGTTTAAATTGTTTTTTAAACAGTCCATAATATTTTTAAGTGTTTTAGCAGATAAATTGTTATGTTCCATAACTTTTTGCTATTGTAGTAACATCAGACTGAATTTTGAATTATCACAGGTTTTTTTTCTATAATTGTATGATTGTCTTACTGCAGTTTATACTTGTAGTACCACTCACTTTATCATCATATTATTATCATCATTCCGTTATATCTTTTAATTTTTCAACAAATGTTACTAACACACTATTCATCAGAAACAAAACGGCCAAGATGGCCCTATATCGCTCACCTGGCTACCAGGAATATAGTAGAAGTAGAACATACGAGGCATCAAGAAACAACAACACATATTATTCATGATCAGTTACATCTTTTTTGGTAATACCTCAAACATATGAAATTGGGCGAGCATGTGTCTGGGCGAGCATAGGTCCAGTGACTCCAATTGGTTAAGTGACAATGGCACAATGTGGAAGAATGTGTTTTTCGCAAATTGTAACCATCTTTTTAGCCTGTATAAAAACATTGAAACAACCTTCATATAGGATTTAATCAATGTTCTAGTCTGACAGTACCTTTGTGTTAACATTTGTGTTAAAGACTATTTGTTCAAAATAAAGTATTTTTTCTGGGGCTGTAATTTGTAAGCTCGGTCGATCGGGCAATGTGACCAGCTAGACCAACTAATTGTACGCGAGTTGAGATATTGTGTTTTTTTTTTTTTGTAGCATCAATATCTCTCCCTCCGCATACAACATAGAAAGTGCCTTTTCTGTGGTGAAAGTTCCGACCCGAATTTTGGTCACTGACTTTAAACCATCAAAAGTCATAATAAAATTAATATTTTATGTAAACTTTTAACGATGCTTTGAAAGAATATCAATTTCTACATCAATTTATTCCATTTGTATATGATCACACATCAAAATAAGTTTTACATGATTACAAACACACCTACTGTAACAAAAGTTTACACATCTCCGCTTAAATGTCACGTGTTAAATAACTGCACTGCCGTGAAAGATTACTGCGAACAATCTTACGCAATAAAATGAGTATTTTACGTAAGAAACGGCAAGAAACGGGATCAAGACATAGCCATTTTCAGTGTACACATTTCACTACTGTTGCAGCATATACCGTTGTAGCATATATAGTTATATGGCGGAGTGTGTAAATATAGAGACTGTGTAAGGAAACTTTAGTGGATAATCCCACCCCCCTCCATTACCTTCTTTAAACTTGAGCAACTGGCATTGTTGAACTTTAAAAGTATTCAGTTATATGTTATCTTATAAATTCTTAGTTTAAATTAATTGCCTTTAGATATTTTACCTAAATTCAAGTTTCACCACAGAAAGGTATCTTTCTAGTTTTGACATTATAGGGAGATTCTGACCCAAAACAAATATCTCAGAATTTGCTCAAGACGTTAGGTAATAGTTATAGGATGGAAAACGAGGTAGTATGGGCATATAATAGGGAGTGAGGCCTTAAGGGAAGGTCTGTTGAAAAAAAATTTTTTTCAATAGACCCTTCCCTTGATTTGGCCTATCCCTATTATATGCTCATAATACCAAGTTTTCCATCCTATAAGTGTTTTATCGCATGGTAAAAAAACTAAAAAAACTTGACTGCTTGCTAAGATTTTTAACTTCGTTTTTCCTAAATTAAAACAAAACAAAAGTTGCTCTCTTTACACCAAATAGCCTAATGTTTTTCCATCAACAGCTCAAAATTAAATTCATAACTGAACATATAAATATACATTATAGGTGTGATTTCAAAATTTCACTAACACCACCAAACTTGGATTGCTCCAGATCCCCTTGGGGCTAAAAATTACAATTAACAAGTGCAAAGTGACCACTTGTGGTCAGAGACAATAAACAATAGCATAACTGACATAATGACCTAAGTGACATTAAAATTAATCCTAGATACATTGTTTTTACAATTGTCAGATCATTGCTTTCTGTCCCCTACAAGGGGGGTCATAAAATGTGCCAAATTTTATGCCCTTAAGCAATAAATCATCATCATTTCTACACAGTGAGATTGCTTACATTTAGCAGATTAAATTGATGTGTTACATGATATGTTTTGGTTAAATGATGAGGTTAGGAGAAACAAATAAGTTTTACTGAGTAATATTTTCATGAGCGTAATTATTTTTACTTCCATGTCAGTTTTTACATTGTTATAATTAACTCAATAATTAAAATAAAGTTTCAAAAGTTTAACCATTAGATGGGGACTTTAATTCTGATAAAGAAAATTAAAACTTTAAATGCCTGATTTTCAGTATAAAATGCATATTTTAACAGAAACAATACATGCAGAACATAAAATTTGATAAATTGACCAACATACACCAAAAGGTGTATCCTGAATGAAATGGGTTATATATCATAGCTAGCATCTCAGTACCAGTACATCTGCTTATAAAGATAAAATGGAACTTGTTATACTAAATCATTTATCTTAAATGATGAATTTACCATTATATAAGTTTCACTTTTTACAGCAGTTGGAGTTAAAAATATACATACATGTATTTATTATTTTTCTCTTTATCATGTAAATATCAACATTGCAAGCATTGTACAAAATAAATGATGAAGAAGAGTATCTGTTTTCTATCTTCTAGCAGTGAAGATACACTCTAGTGTTGTGATTACATTGTGATTTATTGATATCAATTAAAAGGGGCTGATAATAGCTTTCATGCTGAGATTACAGTTAACGCAGGTGATGCTCAGTCTGAGCAATTCTACTACCCTTATATTACATATTGTGAATGTAATTGTGTTGACATGTAGAGAAAGTCCTATCCTGTAAACCTTGCTGTACCGACCCCACACAGACAGTTTATTTATGACCCAGTTGACAGCACCTTAATTAGATTAAAATTCCAGTGTAGTGTGAGAGTTTATATATTATCAATATGTAATAAAATATATATATATGCTTGAAATATGTACCGCGGAAAATCCTTTGTTTACGCAGCCAACGGAATATGTAATACATATGCGAGTCGTTAATAATGTCATTTTGATAGGTATATAATCTTTATTTCCGCCAATGGAAGAGTAAACATTTATGCATATTTATTGAATAGTACATATCTGTAAGGTCGTGAAAAGTACATCAAAGTAAATGGGGCTTTTCATTTTGTATCTTGCGAAAGGCTGTCAGTATATCGTGTTAAAACAGGAAAACTCTATCCATGGTTGAAAGTATTACCTTTGTCACGAACCTATATCATGTAGGTCCGTGCTTATTGTAGTGTATTTCTGAACATAATAACATAACTGGGAATTTAGAACAGATGTGGGTATTTCCGGACGTAATTAAACTTTTTATATAGAATCTTTCGCTAATCTCCTATTGAAAGCACGTGGCTTTCTCGTATTTGGCGGGAATATTTTGCGCGGGAACTCAAAAGATGCCGATAATCAAATGTTCCGAGAGAAAAATGTCATATGTGATATGTATATGCCATGTTAATAACTTCATTGTCAGCCGAGTGTTCGTTGCTGCATAACTTTTCATATACCAGAGTCCCTCGCCGCAGGTCAGTTAGACGTACTATACAGGTACTCCAAGACAGTTTTTTTTAACCGCACGGATATATTGCGTGAATCATTTCTATAAAGTGAAGATAATCGAAGGTCATGACAGATAATTAACGAGGCAATCTGATCTGATGATGCCCCAACCTTTGTTGGGAATATTTGATAGTAAAATTTACGACAGAAGCTGTCTGTCATATTCGATCAGTATATAACATTTGAAATATATTAAAGCTTCGGCATGTATATTCTCATACATTGTATATAAAACTTTATTAAAAAATTGAGATTCTTGATGCATGTAATAATATCGTCCCTTTTTTTGTAATGTAGCACTCGTAAGTAAAGTGAACTTGAGAAATCTGCAACATGTATGTGTTTTGTTTCATTGACGCTTATTTTCTCTCGAGTACTTTACCAAAATAATACAGTATGAAATCATGTTTTGTTTCCCAGCTACGGTTAAATAAAGTCGAAATGTTCGTGGGTTGTATGCCAGTAAAGTAAAGTTTTTATAACAATTTGACAGTCTTCCAAATTTCGTGTCTAAAATGCTTTCGAAAGCGCGCTTGATTCTTGTTACTAACCGTACAAAACTGTGTTCACGTCAAATTTACCATATCTGCTGTGAAAAGCAGAAGTTTTGCACACAAACTATGATGTGATGAGTATGATTGTCCCTAAGATGGAATACGTCAATGGTAATTAAGCATTATTTTGTGGAATTAATTAACGCAGAATAAGTACGTGGATGTTTGGCCATTCAGATAAGAAAAAAAAACGACTGATCAATATTTCAGGAACATTGACTAATACCAGACAGTTTTATGAAAGTTTGTTTTTAATCCAGTAAGTATTTGAATTTGTCTGGTCTCTGTTAGAATATGTGACTTCATGATTTCTGTGCCGCTCTTTGATGTTCGGCATGGCGAGTCTTGCTTTGAACAGAGCTGATCGCTTCAATATACAACCTCAATATTTTACGGGGAATACTCAAACTACGATCTGATAATAGAATGATTTTCAAAATTTCTGTCTAACACATGTCATGATCAAATAATGTACGTAAATACATAGAATGTAAGATTTTTTTCTCGGGTATTCCGGAATTTCAATTAAATGTGTGACCGCATAATAAGTACGTGATCTATATTATGTATAACTCATTCGAACATGATCTTGGCGCATATAGTAAACTGGTTGTTGCCTTTTCAGCTCTATAAAATAGTACATATTTCATTTTTTAAGTTAATTGTAAGCGGTTACTTCAAGTGTACGTTATGCGTTTTTCCGCGTGCAGCCTCCCGCGGTGTAAAAATAAGCTTGAATTCAATGAAACGTTTTCATTGGTTATCACGTTTACACATCAACATGTAAACGACAGGTACCGTGTTAGGTTTAACATGTATTTTCAGTTAATATTTGTCATTTTATTAATATTTTAAGGACTATTTATGGTTAATAACAACAAATGAACATGCCAGTGTGAAAAAATTCATCTTGCAGTGAAAAAAAATGAAATTTAAATCAGTTCGATTTCCACCACAGTTTTGAATCTAACTGGTTGAGACGTAAAGACAGACATCTATGTAATATCAATTTGTAAAATCGGTCGGGTT